>JAKSZT010054263.1:3418945-3469051 GCA_026826555.1 Tolypeutes matacus
TTTTTTTTTTTTTTTTTTTTTTTTATAGAAACTTTATTATGAACCCGACTTCACATACGTTAGACAGAATGGCAATTACATTTAAAATTACCTCTTTTAAAAGTTTGTTGTGTTATAGATATGTTACCAAACGTCTAGAAGATAACATGAGATATTGCGTCCCATCTTTGGACAGACACAGTAACAACATTACTGAAACTGGTTCCCAAACCAGTGTGTACCATCTGCTCTCTCATCTAAGGGAAGAGAGGAAGTAATGAAGCAGGCATTGTTGATGCAGTAATTACTGGAATGATGATCATATTTTATTTGGTGACCAGCTGATGACTGTTGCCCTTCTGCTCTGTTTGGACAGCTGCCACTCAAAGTACTGGCATCAAACCCACTCATTCCAAAAGGCACCATAGGTGGTAATAAAAGCCTCTTAATAAGGCACAGCACCTCAAATTCATAGGTGGTGTCCAACGTTGGTCTATAATTGATCTCAGATAGTATGATCATATCATTCCCTGGAAATACAATTTTCTTGATACCACAATTAGTGACAGGATAAGAAAACTCGTAGTTAAACAGCAGCACCCTTGTTGCAGAACAGTTATTTCCCAGATATATATCACCAAATCTAACTTCTGTGTCATTAGCAAATGGCTTTCTTTTCATTCTGGCTACCAGCCAATCCTCAGTACACACTGAAGTCACAGGTTCAAGCCCAGATCCAGATTTCCAAACCAACAAAGGAACGAGGAGGAAGAGAACCCCTGAGAACAGCGAGGCCTTCCTCATGCTGGACGCAAACACACAGCACTCACGAGAAACAGGAAGTGGCTGTATAAGTCTTTTGATAGGCTGTTGGATTCGATTTGCAAGTATTTTGTTAAGAATTTTTGCATCTATGTTCATGAGAGAGATTGATCTGTAATTTTCTTTTCTTGTGGAATCTTTATCTGGCTTTGGTATTAGGGTGATGTTGGCTTCATAAAATGTGTTGGGTAATTTTCCCTCCACTTCAATTTTTTGGAAGAGTTTAAACAGGATTGGTGTTAATTCTTTTAGAAATGCTTGGTAGAATTCACCTGTGAAGCCATCTGGTCCTGGACTTTTCTTTGCTGGGAGATTTTTGATGACGGATTCAATCTCCTTAATTGTGATTGGTTAGTTAAGTTCTTGTATTTCTTGTTGTGTCATTGTAGGTTGGTTATGAGTTTCTAGAAATTTGTCCATCTAGGTTGTCTAGTTTGTTGGCATAGAGTTTCTCATAATATCCTCTTATGATTCTTTTTATTTCTGTGAGGTCATTTGTAATTTCCCCCCTTTCATTTCTGATTGTATTTATTTGCATCTTCTCTCTTTTTTTCTTTGTTAGTCTAGCGAGGGGTTTGTCAATTTTATTGATCTTCTCAAAGAACCAGCTTTTAGTTTTGTTGATTTTCTCTATTGCTTTTCTGTTCTCATTTTCATTTATTTCCGCTCTAATATTTATTATTTCTTTCCTTCTTTTTGCTTTGGGATTGGTTTGCTGTTCTTTTTCTAGTTTCTCAAGTTGTTCAGTTAAATCTTTGAGTTTAGCTCTTTCTTGTTTCTTAATATAGGCATTTAGGGCTATAAATTTCCCTCTCAAGACTGCTTTTGCTGTATCCCATAAGTTTTGATATGTTGTGTTCTCATTTTCATTTGTCTCAATATAATTACTGATTTCACTTGCAATTTCTTCTTTGACCCACAGAATATTTAGGAGTGTGTTGCTCAGTCTCCACAGATTTGCAAATTTCCTTTTTTCCTGTCTGTTATTGATTTCTAGTTTCATTCCATTATGATCTGAGAAGGTGCTTTGAATAATTTCAATCTTTTTATATTTATTGAGAGCTGTATTGTGACCTAACATGTGGTCTATCCTGGAGAAAGATCCATGGGCACTTGAGAAGAATGTATAACCCACTGAGTTTGGATGTAGTGTTCTGTATATGTCTGTTAGGTCTAACTTGTTTATCATATTGTTCAGGTTCTCTGTTTCCTTGTTGATCTTCTGTCTAGTTGTTCTATCTAATGATGTGAGAGGGGTGTTGAAGTCTCCGACGATTATTGTAGAAATGTCTATTTCTGCCTTCAGTTTTGCCAGAGTTTGTCTGATATATTTTGGGGTACCCTGGTTAGGTGCGTAGATAATTATGACTGTTATATCTTCCTGGAGGATCGTCCCTTTTATTAATATATAATGGCCTTCCGCATCTCATCACTTTTTTGCATTTGAATTCTGTTTTGTCTGATATTAGTATAGTTACCCCTGCTCTTTTCTGTTTACTATTCGCGTGGAGTATCTTTTTCCAACCTTTTACTTTCAGCCGGCTTGTATCCTTGGGTCTGAGGTGAGTTTCTTGTAAGCAGCATATGGATGGCTCGTGTTTTTTAATCCATTCTGTCAGCCTGTATCTTTTGATTGGGGAATTTAATCCATTCACATTCAATGATATTACTAAAAATGCACTATTTATTTATTTATTATTATTATTTTTTAAAGATTTTATTTATTTATTCATTTATCCCCCCCTTGCTGCTTGTGCTCGCTGGGTCAGCTAACCATGCCGTGCGGGCGGGCTTGCCTTCACCAGGAGGCCCCGGGAACCGAACCCAGGGCCTCCCATATGGTAAATGGGAGCCCTACTGATTGAGACACAGCCGCTTCCCTGCACTATTTATTTCCTCCATTTTATTCTTTGGTTTTCATATGTCATCTTATTTTTGTGTCTCTTGTTACTCTTTTGGTTATCCTTTCTGCTTTTCTTTCTTCTATACTCTCCTCCCAGCCTCTCTCTCCTGTCTTTTTCTTTCAGGTTCTAAGGCTTCCTTTAATATTTCCTGCAAAGGTGGATTCTTTTTTGCAAACTCTCTTAGTTTCTGTTTGTTTGTGAATACTTTATATTCACCTTCATATTTGAAGGACAGTTTTGCTGGATAAAGAATTCTCGGCTGGCAGTTTTTCTCTTTCAGTTTCCTAATTGTATCATACCACTGTCTTCTAACCTCCATGGTTTCTGAAGAGAAATCTGCACTAAGTCTTACTGGACGTCCTTTGTACATGATCGTTTGCTTCTCTCTTGCTGCTCTGAGAATTTTCTCTTTCTCTTTTACATTTGACATTCTGAATAATATGTGTCTTGGCGTAGGTGTATTTGGATTTATTCTTATCGAGGTACGGTGTGCTTCTTGGACATGTAAGGTCATTTCGTTCGTGAGAGTTGGGAAATTTTCAGCTATTATTTCCTCAAATACTCTTTCTGCCCCTTTTCCTTTCTCTTCCCCTTCTGGAACTCCCGTGACACGTATGTTCTTGCGTTTTGTGTTGTCATTCAACTCTCTGAGCCCCTGCTCAATTTTTTCCATTCTTTTCTCTCTCTGTTCTTTTCTCTCTTCAATTTTAGCTGCTCTGTCTTCAGTATCACTTATTCTTTCTTCTATCATTTCGAGTCTGCTGTTGAATGCTTCAAATGTATTTTTGACTTCACCTATTGTGTCTTTCATTCCCATGAACTCCTTTACTTTTCTGTTCATGATTTCAAATTCTTCTTTACGTTCGCGCAATGACTTCTTGATGTCATTGATCTCTTTAACTATATTCTCTTTCATCTCATTAATTTGATTTTGGAAGTGTGTGCTCATCTCACTGATTAGTTCTCTCAAATTCTGCATCTCTTCTGGGACTTTGCTGTATTCCTTTTCTTGGGCCATGTCTTCTATTTTCTTAATATGGCCCGTAATTTCTTGCTGTTGCTTAGGCATCTGGTTAATTTGTATTTTACTTAGATGCTCTATCTCTTCTCTTTTATGGGTTTTAGTGGCAGGAGGCTGTGAGTTACCACCGCTCTTTGATTTTTGGCTCAAACTTGATTGTTAGGATTGTTCTGCTGGTTGCTCAAAACTGGGCATTGGACCCAGTAATTGGTTGTAGAGTTGTTTCCTAGGGCCTTGGGCAGGGAGGGTATAGAGGCCAGGAAAAGCCTCTCTTACTTATTAATTTTCTTATGTGCACTTCCTTGGTCTGCCAGGAGATGGCGCTTGTTGGCAGCTCTCAATTCAATGCCTGGTTGGATGTGATAGAGCTTCCTGTCTGGGGGCTAAGAGCCCTGTGATTCAAACTTTCTGAGACAGTTTTCCAGACTTCTCTCTAGGGTCTCCCTTTTCTCAGCTAGGAAATAAATCCACTCCCTTCTGAATCCTCAACAATTGGTCCCTGTTAGTAGAGGAGGAGATTGGGAGGTTTGTATATCTTTAGCCCCTTTCAGGCTCCAAGGCAAACAATGGTACAGCCCCACCCAGCCTGGAAGGGCTCTCGGGACAGGGCAGACCAAACCCGGAGTCCAAAGTAGGGTCAGCCCCAGGCTCTCTCTCCCCGCTCCCATGGAGTCCTCAACAGTTAGTCCAGGCTAGAAGAGAGGGAGGTTGCGAGGGTCGGGTCGGATTTCTCCAGTCCTTTCTAGGCTCCCAGGGCAAACCGCGGTGTGGTCGCAGGTCCAGAGGCCCGAAAATTCTGAAGAGTGTGGGGGAGGGTGCCGGCAGCAGCAGAAGCTGCTACTTGCAACTCATGGTTCTGTTGTCGCGATTTCCCTCTTCTGTCCCTCTCTCCTCTGGGTGGTATGCAGCCTTCACCTGCTGTCCTAAACCCTAGAAGATCTTTTTCGGGGCTGTTTCCGTTTGTCCTCTAGCTATTTTTCTGGAGAAGAGATTCCCGTGTCTTACTAGTCCGCCATCTTCCCGGAAGTCCTCTGGTATGTTTTTGATGAAAATGAGAGCATTTATTTTTTTTCAATAAAATTGTATAAATGTTTTGTTTTTAATTTTGAAAAAAGATTTCCCCCTGCTTAGGATTCATTTTAGATCTTATTAATTAATTTAGGAAAAATTTTTTGATTTGTTTCTATGTGCCAGGTGTCGATCTCATTCTCTGGTGCTGTGAGTGGAAATTAAATGGAGGCAGCATACAGTTCAATTTAGGGAGGAACTTTCTAACTGAACAATTGGAAAAAGGAATGGCCTTTCTTAGTGTTTTATGTTCCCCATCCCTTCATTTAGGAATAAACAGGATAGCCATTTGGGGAGGGGGAGTGAAGTTTTAACTAAATTATTGGTTAGGTCTCTTCAGGTTTATAGAATCTACTCATTTGAAGTAAAGAAAGAAATTAGAGAGTAACTTCATTTTTCGCTCCATAGAGTCTGAGGGCGATAATTAAGATAGGCAATAAAATATTTTTTTTGTTGTTAATCACTTTAAAAACACTTATTACTATTTTTCCATACAATATACCTATATAGGGTATCAAAAGTTCAATTGGTAACAGTAAATTCCATCAACAGCCTCTGACACCAACTGAAAATATAACACAATCAAGTTCAACTCAGAGTTAGGCCAGATCCCACAGGTTAGAGTAGTCCTCTACAAGATTGCCTGTTAGGTACCAGTTGCAAGTTTAGGGGCCCAGGCCACCCACACTTCTGACCAACTGGCTACAAATTTGAGGGTTCCTGCCACTCCTTTGGGTTTGATAATTCATTAGAATGACTCTAAAGAGCTCACTGAAAGCACTGTGTTTTCTTTTTCTTTTTTTTTTTTTTTTTAAAGATTTTTTACTTATTTATTCATTTATCCCCCCCTTGCTGCCTGCGCTCGCTGGGTCAGCTAACCACGCCGTGTGGGCAGGCTTGCCTTCACCAGGAGGCCCCTGGAACCGAACCCGGGGCCTCCCATATGGTAAACAGGAGCCCTACTGATTGAGCCACAGCCGCTTCCCAACTGTGTTTTCGATTATAGTTTCATTATAGTAAAAGGATAAAATAAGTCAGAATGAGAGATACATAGAGTGAAGTCTGGGAGGGTTTCAAACTCAGGCTTCCATGGAGTTAGAATGTGTTACCCTCCCGGCACAGAGATGTATTTTCTCAATCTTGGAAGGTCCTGATGGCTTCAAGTATACAAATTTATATGGGGGTCTCATTATGTAGGCAAGATTGATACAATCGATGTCCACATGGTTGACTCAATCTCCAGCCCCCGCTTTCCCCTCAGAGGTTGAAACCCCAACCCCCGAATCACCTGGCTGACCATCCCTAACCCTAAGACTGTAAGTGTGGCTGGCCCCTCCCTGTCGTCTCATTGGCATATGAACTATCAGTTGTCTTCATGGGCCCACCATGAGTACCTGAAGATACTGTTGGGGAAATTCCGAAGATTCAGTTTCCTTTCCTAGGAACTGAGACAAAGACAGGCCACATTTTTCATTATAATTTTTCAGTATACCAAAATATTAAACATGATTCTTGTTGTAGAGGGAGATAGACAAGTAAATGCAATAAAGTACTATGGGGTACCATAGTAGAAATACAAAGTAGAGTGAGAAGACAAAGGAGAAAATAGTCAGCTCTCTGGAATTGGAGAGGGCAGGGATTAAATGGGTAGGGGAATCAGGCAAAGAAAGAAAGGCTTGAAATGAGTTTGAAAAAGCAATTGTGTTCACTAGGCAGACTAGGGGGAAGGGTAGTTTGGCATGACAAGAGGTAATAAAGATTGATAGCTCTGTATCCAGGGTTTTAGTTATCCCGAAAATCACTTAGGTAGAAGCCAGGAGAAGTAGGCTGGGCCCTGCGTGCCTCACTGAGGAGCTTGATTTTATTCTTTAGGCAGTGGGACCCATTGAAGGATTGTACACAGTTGAGTAACACGATTTCTTTGGCAGCCATGTAGAAGATGGATTGTAGAGGGGCAGGATTGGAGAGACCAGTTGAGAAAATACTGTAAGAGGTTGAGATGGCGGCTTTGAGCTGTATGATCTAGCTCTAACCATTTGCTACACTGTGTATCCAATTATTCTCCTCAGTGTTCTCCCCTCTTGTAATGCCATTCTTTGTATTGTTATTCTTCTTTCTTTATTTTTTATTTATTTTATTTTTTTATTTTTTTATTTTTTTAATTTTTTTACTGGGAGGTCCCAGGTATCGAACCTGGGTCCCTCCTATTGTTATTCTTCTTGCTTCTCCTGTATCAGTGGTATACTTTCCTTTCCATATGAACTGATGCTGTTCTTGAACACCCTTATTAAGGAAATTTCTCTGAAATTATGTAACATATATAAAATAGGTAGGATAATTGATTATCCACTCTGTACCAAACTGGATATTAGGTGGTATGCAGATATTATCTCATTTAATTCTCACAATTCCCCTCTAAAGGATTAATAAGTGTTCATTATAAGAGGGGAGACTCATAAAAGATTAGCAACTTGCCCAGATTACCTAGCTTTTATTTTTTTTATTTTTTTAAAGATTTATTTATTTACTTTTATCCATTTTAAACACTCCTCCCCTCACCCACCCCCATTTTTGCTGTTTTGTGTCCATTGGCTGGGAAATTCTCTTGTGTCTGTTTCCTGCCCTCTCTTCTCATCCTTCTCCTCCTGTCTTCACTGGAATTTGATTCTGGGAACCTCCGATGTGGGAGATAAGTGTGCTGCCACCTGCACCACCTCAGTTCCTGGTTTCTCAGCGCATCTCGTCTTGGCTCTCCCTTGTGTCCCTCTCCTGTTAGGTCATCATCTTGCTGCGTGGCTCCACAGGGCCTGGTGGCCTGCGCCTTCTATATTTTTTCTTTATTTTACTGTGAGGTCCCGAGGATTGAAGCCAGGTCCCTCCATATGGGAGACAGATGCCCAACCATTTGAGCCACATCCACCCCCATTACCTAGCTTTTAAATGGCATATGAGCCAGGACTGTCTCCGCAGCCCCTGCTCTTTTCATTATGTCACACTGTCTTTTGTTTGTAAATTTATAGAATTTAACTCTCATTTATATAGTTTTAATTGTTTTGTGTGTCTTTCCTTCCTGGCTAGATGAAAACTTTGATGACAGGGACCATGTTGCTATCATTTGTAGCTTATTAAGGTCTTAGCTCAGCATATATCATATATTCAGCATTCAGTAGGTATTTAGAACTTTTTGACTAATGGTTATGTAATGAGCTTTATGTCAGAGGGCTTTCTCTTATTATTGTGCAGATCTCCTTACAACATGCGTTATATCTTCTGCATCATGGAATGCTTGAGGATGCAAACAGAAATCTAAGCCAGGCAGAAACGTGGAGATACGGTGAAAAGTCCTCTTCCCAGGAAATATTAATCAACCTTATCCAGGCTTATAAAGGCCTTTTGCAATACTATACTTGGTCTAAAAAAAAGATGGAATTGTCTAAGCTTGGTGAGTAAATTTTTTCTTATGGTGATGAAACTAAATCATAGAGGCAGAAGGGATTTTATAAAGTAATTTAGCAATCTCCCTATTTCCAAACATAACTTTATTCAGGTATTACAGAGCACAGACTTTTCTATAAATGCATGATTCTAAAATTCTTGACATTTCTATAGTATTTCTAATATATCAAGAAACCTCTCGGGGTCGGATGTGGCTCAACTGGTTGGGCGTCCGTCTCCCATATGGAGAGACCCGGGTTCGATCCCCGGGACCTCCCGGTAAAAAAAAAAAAAAGAAACCTCTCAGTTATAAATTATATGATTAATGTAAATTCATAACCATTTTGTATTCGTTGCTTTTTTTTGCATATGATAAACATATTTTCCTGTGTCCCTAGAATGGAATTTATTTTATTTTATAATATTGTTTCTCAAGGTAATATGTTTAAAACAAGAGTAGGACAAGATAAAGTCACTTTATTTCTGTATAAAGACCATAGCAGACAATTTTCTTGATTTATTGACCACATCAAAAATTGAACATGTCCTTACTTCTCAAATTGGTTTACTCTTTCTTACCTTCATTGGTGATGTTGTCCTTTCCTACCCTCAGATTTGAATTCTTTGAAACTGTTTTTCTGCAGTTTTTTTTCTCTTGAATAGATTTTTTCCATTGCCTCTCCAGGATTAACCCTTCTCTTTTGCTTTCACATCCTCCATCCAGATCTTAGTTCATGTATGTATTGCCTCATATGTGATAAGCAGTATTTCCTTAGCTGGCATTTGGTCTTTGGGCATGCAGATTCACTAGTCTCAATTCCCTTCCCTCTTCCTGTCTACTATGATTTTTCCAAGACACTTCTTCATCATGGTATAATCTTGTAAGATCTTTGTGCAGTCTGCTCATCTAGAATATTCTCTGCCCTTTAAAATTCTTTAAAGCCTGCCCCATACCCTCTCTCTTACACTTTTAACCTAATGTATTAGCTATATGCTCTGCTTGTATCGTTTTTTTCTTCTCTTGTTTTTTAATTATGATAGGTTGTTTCATGTGTATTTTATGTTGTCTCTTCCCAGCTAGATTAGTAAATCTCCTGATATATATCTGTGCTCTTTTTGTTAATCCTGCTGTAATGGCTGGTGTAATATTTCTATAAAAAAAGATTATTGGTGATTAGGGTGAGTTGTAAGGTCAATATTTATTTTACTTCTAAATTGTACATAGAACTCAAGTAAATATATGATATTAAAACAAAAGAAATGATAAATTCACCAAGTGAATAAAAGGACGGTATTAAGAAAGTGAAAAGACAGCGTACAGAATGGAAGAATATATTTGCAAATCATGTATCAGATAAGGGCTTAATATCCAGATTATATAAAGAATTTTTACAATGCAACGAAAAAATCCCAAACAACCCAATTTAAAAATGGGCAGAGGACTTGAATAGACTTTTTCCCAAAGAGGATATACAAATGGCCAATAAGCAAGATGCTCACCATCAGAAGCCATTAGGGAAATGCAAATCAAAACCATAATGAAAACAACAAAAACCTGCAAAACACCACAATGAGATACCACTTCATACCCACTTGGGTAGCTATTCATCCTACTCCTGAACTGTTTATAAAATACTCTTACTCTATCTTTTTCCTTACTTACATTGTTGTATATTTTAATTTTATATTCTGTTCTAAATTTATTTTACCCCAACTTTTTATTGTTAAAATTATACTAGGAAATTTAAGATCTCAGAAAATACTATTTTTGTGGTTTTGTGGTCAATGCTCATGTAGATTAACCAGTTTCTTTTTCTTTATATCTCTGACCTTTCATCTAGAGTCATTTCTTTTTGTTTGAATTACGGTGTTTAGAATTCCCTTAAGTGGAAGTGCTTAGAAAATGGAGGGGCTCTGGAGAGAAAGAACCAATAGGATGTATATATAGAGACAGAATTAAAATAAAATGGGAACGATTTATGCTTTCATTCTGCTTCTGCATCTTTAAGGTCAGTAGTAACATAAAGGATTTTGGTATTGTTATAATGCCTCAGTATAATAGGACCCTATCATTAGATCCCTCAGTGACTCCCCCAGACACCTGCTTATACAATATAAACAGCTTCTGTGCCCCTCCTACCCATATCCTACCTGGGTTCATGTCTCTGCAAAAGTCAAATACAGACTCCTCGTTCTTGCTTGACTAACTGCTATAGCTCCACCCCTATAAAAGCATAGTTCCCAGGTTCACTTTAACCTTTTGTCCCTACCTGCTTGGTTGAGCCTGCACTCCTGTCATGTTTTCCCAAGTGACCCTTGTGAGGCCTGCCACTCCTTTTCTTTTCTAGGACCTGTGTGTACTAATAAACTTTTCTTTCATACATCTCTAATGTCACTTTGTCCTTGCCACACCTATCTGTCTAGAGAGGCTTACAGAATATATATATATATATATATATATATAGAGAGAGAGAGAGAGAGAGAGATTTATTTTGAAGAATTGGCTCACATGATAGGACTGGCAAGTCTGAAATTTGTAGAGCAGGCTGGCAGGCTTGGAACTCTCAGACAAGAGTTAATGGTGCAATCTTGAGGCAGAATTTTTTTATCAGGGTTTTGATTTTAAGGCCTCCCAAATGATTGAATGATGCCCACCCATATTATCTGGAATAATTTCCTCTACCGAAAGTTGACTGAGATATTAAGCATATCTACAAAGTACCTTCACAGCCACACCTAGATTAGCAGTTGGTTGAATGACTGGGTACCATAGCCTAACCAAGTTGACACACAAAATTTAACCATCATGAGGCCTATCAAAAGGACATAAGACCCAACTTGAGGGGAGTTCTCAATGACCAAATGTGGTCCAATTTAAGCCACATAAACTAAAGATCACAGTTACAGATTATTTAGAGTAAAATAAATAACCATGATTTCATACTGATATAAATGAATAATTGAATAAATAATGGAGGAAAACTTCCTTAAAGAAGCATACTAATTGATAAATGTAGAAGGAATGATGGACATAAAAAATTGACATCTGACAAACACCACGGTGGTAATTGTTGCATGTGAGAATCATCAGATGCTAAAATTAGTGGGCAAAAGTATTACGAGAAACAGGATATTTGCATAGTCTCAAGGTGTTGCCCCACAAGATGCTTAAAATTTTAGTGGAAATATTAGTAACTTTACAATAGAGAAACCTGGCAGACATTTAAACCAAGTAATCAAAAATAACATCTCCTTTAATAAGACTTATCAACATCATGCACCTTTTGATGTTATTCACCAGGAGGGTATTCACTTCTGTGGTATACTTACCAGAAATGCATAACCTGGGGAGGCGGATGTGGCTCAAGTGGTTGGGCTCCCGTCTACTATATGGGAGGCCCTGGGTTTGGTTCCCGGGGCCTCTTGGTGAGGGCAGGCTGGTTTGCGCCTGCGGAGAGCTGATAGCTCGAGCCTGTGGAGAGCTGACAGCCCGCTCCCGTGGAGAGCTAACAGCCTGCACCCATGGAGAGCTGGTGCAGCAAGATGACGCAACTAAAGGAGACAAGCAGAAACAGAGGAAACACGCAGCAAATGGTCGCAGAAAGTAGCCAACGGAGCACAAGCGGCAGGGGCGGGAGGGAGTAAATAAATAAATAAATAAACCTTTAAAAAAAAATGCATAACCTGAGTTTAATCATGAGGGAACATCAGACAAACCCAAATTGAGAGTACCTTCTACAAAATAATCTGTAGTCTTCAAAAGTGTCAAGGTCATAAAAGAGAAAAATGACCTTGAAGCTATTCCTGATTGGAGGAGACTTAAGGAGACATGTCAACTAAATGCAGTATGGAATCCTGGATCAGAAAAAGGACTTTGAGAGAATTAAAGAAATCTGAAAAAGATCTGTAAATTGGTTAATAGCATATCACTTTAATTTGCTGGTTTTAACAATTGTACTGTGGTTCTGTAAGTTAATATTTGAGAATATTGATGAAGGGTGTATGGGAACTCTGTGCAATTTTTGCTATTTTTTTGAAGATCCGAATCTATTTAAAAAAAAAAAAAAAAGTAAAAAAAAATTTCCTTAACAGTAGATATGCTGTTTACAAACTTCCTGTTTGTCTGAAAGTGTCTTTATTTTATCTTCATTTTTGAAGAATACTTTCTCTAGGTACAGAACTCAAGGTTTTCCCTACCTATTTATCTACCTCCCTCCCTACTTTCCTACCTTCCACTTTCTTACTTTCCTACTCTCTTACCTACCTTTCATCCTGTCTTTCTTGTTTCTTTTCTTGACCCCCAACCCCCTACCTCCCCTCCCCATCCCCCCACCTCCTTTCCCCACCTCAGCACACTGAAGGAATTGTAATGTCTTTTGGCTCTCATTGCTGCTGTTGGGAAACTATTGGTTTTTCTTACTGTCACTCCTTTAAAGTTAATCTTTGTTGTTTGGCTGTTTTTGATATTGTCTCTGTATTTAGTTTTCTGCAGTTTTATTTTGGCATATCTAAGGGTGGATTTTTTTTTTTCCTTAAAACCTGCTTGAGATTTATTGGATTTTAAAAAGATCTATAAGTAGGTTTCTTATATCAGTTCAAAAATATTCTTGGCCCTTATGTTTTTAAATATTGTTTCTGCTGGCTTCTCTTGCTCTCTCTTCTCCTTCTGGGACTCTAATTACGTATATATTAGACCCTCTTTAAGCCTCAATGTCTCTTGACCTTTTAGTGTTTTTCGTCTTTTTGCATCTCCTTCCTGCTTTCTATAGAGTTAAATTTTTTTTTTTTCCATTCTAATATTTCTCTTTGGTTCTGTTTTTGTACTTCTATGTCAAGTTTTATAGTTTATTTCTGGTGACATTTTTGTATTTGTCTTTTCTGATAGTCTGTAAATAGTTATAACTTCTGAAGTTTTGTGGTTCTTTTTCTGTTTTATCTCTGCTAGTTCTTGTACATGGTATCTTATTTCCTTATAAATATATTCTATGTGTGTGCGAGTCATTTATGTTAAGACTTATTTGTAGAAATAATTTGAGGCCTAGAAAGGGAGTATCTTTCTCCAGAGAGGATTTGCACCGGGGGGTGCTTCTAGTCTGGGACCATGGTAATTCAATTTTAACACTTAGGGTTCTCTGGAGCACCCAGATGCTATGAGATATTAAGACTTACTTTTCTGGGTGCTTGTTTTTTCCTAGGTATTGGCCTGGTGATTTTTCATTATTTTCTTAGCTCTTTGATGCTTTATGATTTTCTGGTACTATTTTCCTGAATAGGGGTTTGGTTCAAATTTCCTAGACTGCCATTATCTGAAGCAGAAGTCCTCAAGACTGAATGAGTTCTAAAAATCTTTTGTCTTTGGGCAGATGAGAATGATTATGCTTACAGCACAGCATCCCAGAATATGCTCAACCACAGTTGGAAGACATCTATAAATCTTAATGCATTGATTCAGATTCCTGGTGTCTGGGACCCCTTTGTGAAAAGTTATGTAGAGGTAAGTAGATGTTTCATAAATTTTATTGGTTTCATTTTGTCTTACTCCTATTCCTAATCTTTATTGAAGAGAAGGAAACAAATGGAGAAAATTATAATAATAAAGAATTTGGCATCTCTTTTTGGTCTGTATAATTTCTGTTTAAAAATTCTAGTATACTGCATTTATTTTCACCACTGGAAGACCTGCTGTAGCTAAATTTTATAAAATTCCAGTATATGGGGAGCAGGTGTAGCTCAGTGGTTTGAGTGCCTGCCTCCCATGTACAAAGTCTCGGATTCAATCCCTGGTACCACCAAAAAAAAAAAAAAAAAAAAAAAAATTTTGCAATATAATTGTGAATCTTAATTCTTTAGTACTTTTGTAGGCTTGAAAGAAAAGCAGAAAGATTTTTAATGATTTTGTGGGGTTTTTAGGCGAGAAGAGGACAAAAATTGGAAATTAGTTCAGAATGCATGGAATAAAGAATAGTGTTTTTCAGGAAGTTTGTAAGAATGTCCTTTCATTTCAGAGTCATTGTAAGGATAGAGGACCTTTAGCACTGGGCACAAATGGAAAACAATTTGCTTGGTGAATATTTTATGAATGGTAAAGTAGTAAGTGAGCTGTGAGAAGATAGTCTCTGAAACCAAATACCAATGAATCTGGGAATTTCTTTAGAAGAATGGGAATGAAATGACAGAAAATATAGTTCCTGAGTACTCCTTTTGTGGCTGAAGTTAGGCTGGGCGCTGAAGGTATTTGCACCACATGACCTGTTCTCTGTCGTTAGCATTAGCATGCCTTGCTTTGAGGACTATTTCTTATAGGAACAGTTCTTAATGTTGAAGTTGCTGCATCTTTCAGTAACAAAATATCATAAACCATGGAGGCCTTTGTTATGAGGATTCTCTGTGTTCTATAGAGGTTGTAACGTATATGCTGGTGAAAGCAAAAGTTCACATCACTATTGTTCCCTATACAGCACTTTGTCAATTTTGTAAATTTTCAAACCCATCAGTAAGTTAAGTTTTATTTATTAATTTTTTAAGTTTTGTTTTATATTATCTTTTGAATTACTATCTTAAAGAATTTAGCTAAGATATTATGACTTATTTTATATAGATGCTGGAATTTTATGGGGATCATGATGGAGCCCGAGAGATACTCACCAATTATGCATATGATGAAAAGTTCCCATCAAATCCAAATGCCCATATCTACTTATACAACTTTCTAAAGAGAGAGAAAGCACCAGAAGAGAAACTGATAAGTGTGCTTAAGGTATAGAATTTATTGTTCAATGTTTGAATAGGGTTGAGGATCAACTTTAATACATTCTTAAGTTACTGCTTTCCAACTTTAATATAGCAGCCACAGAATTTTACAATATGTGAATGGTACACTGGAATAAACAGTGGAAACTGCTCATAGCTGGTGGTTCCAGGCAGACCCCAACCTCAGTGTTCCAGTTGATGCATTGTGCCAAATATATACATCCATGTAATCACCATGATATTCAAGATACCTTTCACCCCTAAAATTTCCCTCATTGCCCCAATCTACCATACATACACCTGCCCCAGACTATCACTGATCTCCTTTCTGACACTATAGATTAATTTTGCCTCTTCCACAATTTCATATAAAAAAAGAGTACAGTGTGTACTCTTTTGTGTCTGTCTTCTCTTAATCATCATAATGTTTTTTAAGATTCATTCATGTTATTCCATATATTAGTAAATTGCTCCTTATTATTGTTGAGTGGCACTCCATTTTTATACATTCACTTGTTGATGGACATTTGGCTATTATGAATAATGCTGCTATAAACAGTGTTTGTTTACACATATGTTTTAATTTCTCTTGGTTAGTTATCTAGGAGTGGAATGGTTGGGTAAGGTAAGTATGTATGTTTAACTTTTTAAGAATCTGCCCAGCTGTTTTCTGAAGGGACTGTACCATTAACATTCCCACCAGCAATGTATGAAGGGTCTCTTTCTCCAACAACACTTGGTTTTGTCAATCTTAGGACTTTACAGCCTTTCTAGTGGAGGTGTAGTAGTATGTCACTGTGGTTTTAATTTACATTTCCCTAATGACTAATGATGCTTAAGCATCTTTTAACGTGCCTGTTGGACATTCCTGTATTTTCTTACATGAAGTGTTTGTTGCTCAAATATTTTGTCTATTTTTGGGGGGAGAGGCTATTTGTCTTACTGATTTGTAAGGGTTTTTTATATAACTTGGATACAAGGCCTTTGCCAGGTATATGAAAATGTGAATATTTTCTCCCTGTCTGTGGCTTGCCTTTTTATTTTGTTAACAGTGTCTTTTAAGAAGCAGAAAATTTTTGGTTTTGATGAAATCCAGTTTGTCTGTTTTTTCTTATTGTGGTTACTGCTTTTTCCCCCCTAAGAAATCTGCCTATTTCAAGATAATGAAGATTGTCTTCCATATTTTTTCATAGTTTTATGTTTAGGTCTTTGATAGATTCTAACTAATTTTTTTGTGTGGTATGAGGTAAGGGTCAAAGCTCATTTATTTCCATATGGTTGTTCTAGCATCATTTATTGAAAAGACTATCCTTTCCTCATTAAATTACATTGGTAACTTTTTTGAAAGTCTATTGATTGACCATATATATGGACTTTCTTGTGGTCTAGTGACCAATACTGCATGTCTTGATTACTATAGGTTTTTTACTATAGCTTGATTACTGTAGTAAACCTTGGAATCTTATCATGGAAGCCATGCAAATTTATCATTTTTCAAAATTGTTTTGGCTTTTCTAGGTCCTTTGAATTTCCCTTGAATTTCCACATGTATTTTTAAATCAGCTTGTTTATTGCTGCAAAAATAATACTGCTGGGATTTTTTAAATATATGGGTTAATTTTGAGAGATTTGACCTCTTAATGAGATTTCCAAATGGAACATGGTTTATCTCCATTTATTTAGTTCTTTTATTTCTTTCTGAAACATTTTGTAGTTTTTAGTGTATCTATTTTGCTAAATTTATCCCTCAGTGTTTCATGTCTTTGGTTGTTATTGTATATGTTATATTTTTCTAAAATTCATTTTCCAATGTACAATTAATTTTTCTTGTATTGTGAGAAAAAATGACCTTGTATCCTGTGAATTTCCTATTACTTATAATGACTTTTTTGTAGATTCCTATGGATTTTTACAGTTGTGTAATAGGTGAATAGACAGTTTTGCTTCTTTTCCAATCTGTCTCCCTTTTATTTATTTTTCTTGACCTCCTACACTGATTAGGACCTCCAGAACAATGTTGAGCAAAAGGGGTAAGAGTGGACATCTTTGCCTTAGTTCCTAGGCTTAAGGGGAAGCATTCATTCTTTCACTATTAAGAAAGGCATTATCTGTAGGTTTTTCATAAATGCCTTTTCTTAGATTGAAGAAATTCTTTTAATCCTAGTTTACTGAGATGCTTTTATCATCCATAAAATGATCCATGAATTTTGTCAGATGCTTTTTCTGCTTGTATTGATTGATTTTCAATTGTTCAGTATCATGATTTAGACCTTCTATATTCTTACTGATTTTAATGTATTAAATTTATTTTATCAATTATTGAGGAAGGGGTGTTAAAATCTCAAAGGATAATTGTGGGTTTGTCCTTTCAGTTTAGTCAGTTTTTACTTCATGTGTTTTGACGCTCTGTTATTAAGTATATACACATTTACACTTATTTTATCTTTGTGATGATTGACCTTTTTGTTGTTGTGAAATATTTCCCCTTGTCTCTGGTAATACACCTTTTCTTGAAAGTCTATTTTGTCTGTTATTAATATGGCCGTTCCAGCATTTTTATACTTACTTTTTGTATAGTATATATTTTTCTATTCTTTTGCATTCAACCTGTTTGAATATTATATTTAAAGTGGGTTTCTTATACAAAGCATGTTGTTGGGTCTTGCTTTTTAATCCAGTCTGACAATCTCTGCCTTTTAATTGGTTGCTTTTAGTCCATTTTCATTAAATACAGTTTATTAAATATGTTTGCTTTAGGCCTATCCTCTTACTACTTATTTTTTATTTATCCCATCTATTTTTTATTCTTGTCAACTCCTTTTCTACCTACATTTGAGTTAATTGACTATATTTTAGGATTACATTTTAATCCCTCTAGACTTTTTAGCTATACCTCTTTGCATTATTTTCTAGAGGTTGTTTTTGTCATTATAAAATGTACCTTTAAATGTATTACAATCTACTTAATATTGTACTACCTTATATAAAATAAAGGCAGCCTTTCAACAGTATAGCTTTATATACTACCCTTCCCTTTATTTATTATTTTTTTTATTAAAAATTTTTTTTAATTAATTAATTTATTTTTATTAAATTTCCCTTTATTTTATAGTGATGTATATTTTATATGTACATTATAACCCAATAATAGTGTTATATTTCCTATTTAAAGAAGTGTATTTTAAATAAATTTTTCATTTTTTATTTTCTTTTTGTTAAATACATTTTTAATATATAGGTGTGCTCATTTATTTTTACCTGCATATTTACAGTTGTGGTGCTCTTCATTCCTTCTAGGGTGGAGTTTCCATCTGATTTCATTTTCTTCCAGTCTGCAGCACATCCTTTAGCATTTCTTATACTGCAGGTCTGCTTGCAATGATTTTATGAAAATCTTTATTTTTCTTTCAATTTTTGAAAGATTGCTGGATATAGAATTCTGGGTTGACTTTTTTCCTGTAAGCACTTTATGATATTATTCCATTGTCTTCGCCATTGTTTTGATGAGAACACATCAGTCATATCTTAATTCCCCCTGTTCAAGATGTTCTCTTATGTTTGGATTTTAGTTTGATTCTGTTGAACCTATGTTTTCCTTGTATTTATCATACTTAGGATTTCCTGAGCTTTTTGAATTTTTAAATTGATGCTTTTCAGCAAACCTGGAAAACTTTTGGCCATTATTTCTTCACAGACATATAGGCTTGTCTCTCCCCCTTCTGGGACTCAGAGTACACATATTTTAGACCACTTGATGTCTCTGAACCCAGCCCACCCCCAATTTTATCCATGTTCATCAGATTGGATAATTTTTATTGATATATCTTTAAGTTCATTACTGACTCTTCCACTGTTTCCAATCTGTTGTTATACCTATCCATTTAGCTTTCATTTTAGCTTTTTAAATTTCTGTTTGTTTATTGTGATCCTTTGTTTTTCTGCAGAGATTCCTCAAGTCTTTTTTTTTTTTAAAGATTTTATTTATTTATTCATTTATCCCCCCCTTGCTGCTTGTGCTCGCTGGGTCAGCTAACCGCGCCGTGCAGGCGGGCTTGCCTTCACCAGGAGGCCCCGGGAACCGAACCCGGGGCCTCCCATATGGTAAACAGGAGCCCTACTGATTGAGCCACAGCCATTTCCCTCAAGTCTTTTTTTTTAAATTTTTTTTTTACTGGGAGGTCGGGGATCGAACCCCGGTCCCTCCATATGGTAGACGGACGCCGAACCTCTTGAGCCACATCCGTTTCCCCTCAAGTCTTAATTTCAATATAAATATATTTCCTTTTAAAATTGAACATTTTAATAGTAGCCACTATAAAGGTCTCATTTGCTAATTTCAACATCTGGGTCATCTCAGACTTGGATTCTATTGACATTGCTTTTCATAAACTCTCTCATTTTATCATTTCTTAATATGTCTACTAATATTTTATTGCATTCTGGATATTGTGAATATTTTATTGCAGGGGCTCTGGATCCAGTTGTGTTGCTCTAGAGTATTGCTTTTAATTCTGTTTTGCAGTTAACTTGGCTCTGGTCAAACTTCGGACTTTGACTCCAATGGATGTGTGCAGCTGCTAAAATATCCACTTGTTTCTTTCAACTTCCATCTGCATTTTGCTGGGTTGCCTGGATTGTCCTCTCTCCATGCATAGTTCATTATTGCTATGGATATGGGTAGTGTTTTAAATACAGATTTTTAGAGTTCATGCACCCTCAGTTACTCTTTTCTTTCTAGGATATTTTACTGCTGCTCTGCCAGCCCCACAGTCTGTCCTCTAATATTTTAGGCAGAGAGCCAGAAAGAAGCAAATCTAATCAGATATCATTTCTTCTTTTCATGGTCAACTTTTCTCCAGCTTTTTTTTTTTTTTACTCTCCAGAGCCTTCAAAAAGGTTTTTTTTTTTTTGTTGTTGTTGTTACATTTTTATAATTTTTTTCTGTGGAAAGTTTAGTCCAGCCAGACTACTCAGGAATTATCAGATACTGGAAGCCCCATTTATATTTAATGTAGTTACACTAACTATGCTATTAGTTTTCTTATTGTCCTATTTATTTTATTGTCTTTTTCGTTTCTACTTTTCTTTTGGGATTAACTGAATGTTTTCAGTATTTCATTTTTACTAAATATTGACTTTATTAGAAAAATTGTAGGTTTTCAGAAAAATCATGCAGAACATACAGAGTTCCCATTTACCATCCTATTATTGACACCTTGCATTAGTGTGGTACCTTTGTTACAGTAGATGAAAGAATATCTTTATAATTCTATTCCTTACTATACTACATGATTATTTTATAGTTCATTGTTTATGTTGTACAATTCTATGGATTTTTAATTTTCAATTTTTATTCTAGTAACATACAACCTAAAATTTCCCCTTTTAACCACTTTCAAGTATATATTTCGTATTTCATTGCTTGTAATTATATTCATGATGTGCTACTACCACCACCATCCATTACCAAAACTTTTCCATCATCCCAAGTAGAAACTCTGTATAATTTAAGCATTAACTCCCCTTTCCCTACTCCCACCCCTGGTAACCTAATTCTAGTTTCTGACTCTATGAATTTGCTTATTCTAATTATTTCATATCAGTGAGATCACACAATAGTTGTCCTTTTGTATCTGGCTTATTTCAATATGTTGTCTTTAAGGTTTATGTTGTAATGTGTATCAGAAATTCATTCTTTTTTGTAGCTGAATAATATTCCATTGTATGTATATACCACATTTTGTTTATCCATTCATTGATGATGTACACTAGGGTTGCATCCATCTTTTGGCAATTGTGAATAATGCTGCTCTGAACAATGGTGTGCAAATTAATGGTTGAGTCCTATTTTCAGTTCTTTTGGGTATATACCTAGAAGTGGAATTGCTGGGCCCTCTGGTGATTCTATTTTTAACTTTATGAGGAATGGCTAAACTGTTCTCTGCAGTGGCCGCACGATACTATATTCTCAACAACAATGAATAAGTATTCCTATTTCTCTACATCCTCTCCAACACCTGTAATTTTCCATTTTTTATTACTAGCCATTCTAGTGGGTATGAAATGGTAATTTATTGTGATTTTGAGTTGCATTTGCCTAATGGCTACTGGTATTTATCATCCAGCCACCATCTTGATCATCTACCGGGACCTTATCAGCAATGATGAGATGTTCTCTAACATTTACAAGATCTGGGAAATCATGGATAGGCTGTGCCTGGAGGTGGAGGGGAAGATGATCAGTAGGACAGAGGATAGCATTGATGATGTGCTCATTGGTTGAAATGCCTCCGATAAAGACTAGAGGGTAAAGGTCCCAACAGCACAGTCGTCACTGGTGTTGATATTGTCTTTTTTTTTTTTTTTTTTCAGTGTTATTTTTAGACAACCTACATGACCTGTTTTTTCTTAAAAAACAATGCCTCTGCTCCAGATAAATCAAGATCAAAATAAATGATGAGATTGAGATGGCATGAGTCCATCTAAGTCCTGGTGTGGTGTGGATGAAAAGCAGCAGCCAGTTATGATGACAGGTGATAGATCCAAAGCAATTTCCAAATTTGTTAACATTTCTCCATTTCTAAACCATCCTTAAAGAAAATCATATATGGAGTCACAGCGTCCTCATGGTAGTCCAGGAGAGCAACCATACCATCTGGATTCATGTTTTTACCAATGAAGACTGATAGTTGTTAAAATTAGCAAGGATGTGCTTGATTTGTTCTGCAGCCCTGTCATAAAAGATATTGTTCTTTCTGGTCTCTGTTCTTCAAGGTTGCCTTTGATTGATGTCATGTAATCTTTGATGTATTTCTTGTAGGCTTCTTTTGTGAAGCTGATTTCCTGCAAGTGATGGTTCGTGATAATTTGTAAATCTTCTTTGGAGAAATTTCTCTTGAAGTCTTTTGCCCATTTTTAAATTGGTTTGTCTGTCTTTTTGTTGTAGAGTTGCAGGATTTCTTTATATATTTTGGATATTTAACCTTTATTGGATATGTGGTTTCCAAATATTTTCTCCCATTCAGTAAGTTGTTTTACTTTCATAATAAAGTCCTTTGATGCCCAAAAGTTTTAAATTTTGATGAGGTCCCATTTATCTGTTTTATCTTTTGTTGCTTGTGCTTTGAGTGTAAAATCTAAGAAACCATTGCCTAATACAAGGTCCTGACGATGCTGCCCTACGTTTTCTTCCAGAAGTTTTATAATGCTGATTCATATATTTAGATCTTTGGTCCATTTTGAGTTAATTTTTGTATGTGGTATGAGGGAGTATCACATCTTCATTCTTCTACATATGGATATCCTGTTTTCCCAGCACCATTTGTTGAAGAGACTATTTTTTCCCAGTTGAGTGACTTTGCTCCCTTGTCAAAAATCACTTGGCCATAAATGTGAGGGTTGCTTTCTGAATTCTCAGTTTGATTACATTGGTCTGTATAGCTGTCCTTGTGCCAGTAGCATGCTGATTTGATTACTGTGGCTTTGTAATAAGTTTTAAGATCAGGTAGTGTGAGTCCTCCAACTTTGCTCTGCTTGCTATCTGCTCTCTGTGTGTTCTTCTGTGTCTGCTTGTCTTCTCTTTAGGCAGCACCAGGAACTGATCCTGGGACCTTCCAGAGTGGGAGAGAGGCACTCAATCTCTTGCGCCACCTCAGCTCCCTGGTTTGCTGCGTCTCTTATTGTCTTTCCTCTGTGTCTCATTTTGTTATGTCATCTTGCTTCACCAACTCTCTGCTCGGGCTAGCACTCCTGCGTGGGCCAGCACTCCTGCATGGGCCAGCACTCTGCATAGGCTAGCTCTCCGCTTGGGCCAGCTCGCTGCACGGGCCAGCTTGCCTTCACCAGGAGGCCCTGCAAATAGAACCCTGGACCTCCTATACAGTAGACGGGAGCCCAATCACTTGAGCCACATCCACTTTCCTGCTCTTCTTCTTTTTTTTTTTTTTTTAAACAATTTATTGAAGTATATCATTCATACATGAACATACATGAAGAATAAGTGTTCAGTAGACATCATGAACTTGGAAAACAAACATGCATAACATCATACAGGGCTCCCACACATCACCCCACCTCAAATACTTTGCATTGTTGTGAAACATTTGTTAGCAAATTATGAAAGAACATTGTCGAAGTATTACTACTAACTATAGTCCATATCTTACTCCCCTATACTTTTTTTTTTAAGGACTTATTTATTTATTTACTTTTATCTATTTTTAAACACCCCCCCCCCATTTTTGCTGTTTTTGTGTCCATTCGCTGGGCAACTCTCTGTGTCTGTTTCCTGCCCTCTCTTCTCATCCTTCTCCTCCTGTCTTCACTGGTATTCTATCCTCGGAATCTCTGATGTGGGAGAGAGGCATTCTACCGCCTGTGCCATCTTAGTTCCTGTTTTTTTGGCACATCTCATCTTGGTTCTCCCTTGTGTCACTCTCCTGTTACGTCGTCATCTTGCTGCGTGGCTCGTGGGACCTGATGGCACACCCATCCACGGAGCCTGGCAGTGCACCCACTTGCGGAGCCTGGCGGTGCACCTGCGCACAGGGCCTGGTGGCCCACGCGCCTTCTATATTTTTCTTTTTTTTTTAATATTTACCGGGAGATCCCGGGCATTGAACCCAGGTCCCTCCATATGGGAGATGGACGCCCAACCATTTGTGCCACATCCGTCCCCTGCTATATCTCTTAAAGTTGACCAAAAATACCTAGAGTTACAGTCATTTCCCATATAGGATGGTTATATAATAAATCAGGCTTGGTTTATCACCAGCATTCTAAAAACCAGACCTAGGGAGAAAAACTAGGTCTGGGGACAATGCACTATTCTAATATAGCGAATGTTTAGCCTACCCTGATTAACACAAAATCAGGACAGTGAGAATATTTGCAACCTTGCTCTCCTTTTTCGAAATAGATTTGGCTATCCGGAGACCCTTTCACTTCCATATAAATTTGATGATTGGCTTTTCTATTTAGCAAAGAAGGCTGTTGGAATTTTGATTGATTGTGTAAAATCTGTAAATCACTTTGGGTAGAGTTGTCATCTTAACAATATTTAGTTTTTGAGTCCTTGAACACAGAATGTCCTATTTATTTAGGTCTTTGATTTCTTTCAGCATGTTTTGTAGTTTTCTATATACAAGCCCTTTAAATCATTGCTTAGATTTGTTCCTAGGTACTTGATTCTTTTAGTTGCTATTGTTAATGGATTTTTTTTTCCTTTTTTTTTTTTTTTTTTCAGATTGTTCATTACTAGTATATAAAAACACTACTGAATTTTGGGTGTTGATCTCGTACCTTGCTGCTTTGCTAAATTCATTTATTAGTTCTGGTAGCTTAGTTGTGGATTTTTCAGGATTTTCTGTATATAGGATCACATTTTTTGTACATAGGGAACATTTTATTTCTTTCTCTTGCCTAATTCCTCTGGCTGGAACTTCCAGGACAATGTTGAATTACAGTGGTGACAGTAGGCATCCTTGTCTTGTTCTTGATCTTAGAGGGGAAAGCTTTCAGTCTTTTACCCTTGAGTATGATGTGAGCTGTTGTTTTTTCACATATGCCCTTTATCATGTTGAGAAAGTTTCCTTCTATTTCTAGTGTAGTAAGTGTTTTATCAACAAAGTGTGCTGGATTTTGTAAAATGCCTTTTCAGGATCAGTAGAGATGATCATTGTGATGGTTAGGCTAATGTGTCAACTCGGCCAAGTAATTGTGCCCAGTTGTTTGGCCAAGCAAGCACTAGGCCAATTGTAATACAAGAACATTTATGGGCTTTAGTCATCAGTGAGTTTACTGCATAGATGGCTGATTACATCTACGATCAACCAGGGAGATTGCCGTCAGCAATGAATGACGTTTTATCCAATCAGTTGAATGTCTTAAAAGGGGAGGTGATTTCAGCATTCAGAGAGAATTTCCCATCTCGTCTTTGGACAACCAATGTCTCCCAGAAACTCATCAAGGACCTTCATTGGACTTTCATTGGAGCCCCTGGTTTGCAGCCTGCCTACAGAACCTGGACTTGTGCAACCCACGGTCATGTGAGAGAATCTTTATAAAATCTCATACTATTTACAGATGTCTCCTGTTGATTTTGTTCCCTAGAGAACCTTGACTAATACAGTTGGTACCAGGAGTGGTTCTTTAGGAACAGAATCTTAAACATGGGATGTGAGTTGGTTCTGGGAGTTTTGCAATTGGTTCTCTACTCTAATTGGACTCAGGGGTACTAATGACTCCCTTTCCAATAATGAAGAGGCCACTAACAGTCCCTGGCGTGAATTGATAAGGCAAAATATCATCACTGGATTCCCCTATTTCCACACTTATACGAGGCAAGGATCTGGGTGAAAGTGTTTTCAACACCTTAACAGAGTTTGTGGAGTCAAAAGGTATAATGATACCTCCTAGATACTCTGGATACAGTTACAAAAGAAAGAGATGAGCTAAAGTATTCAAATTTGCAACTTAAACACCACATGAATGATGTGAAAGTTCCTATGAGTGCTCTGAAAGAAAATCTTGTTTCCTGCAGTCACAGGCTTGAGATATCTGAGAACCAGACTCAGATTCTCATTGTATGAGTAGCAGAGTTACAAAGGAAACTAAAATCTCAACCCTGCAGAGAATCTGCAGTTAAAGTGAAGGCATTGATTGGAAAGGAGTAGAACCCTGAGGATTGGGATGGAGACATGTGGTGTGATGAGCTGGGTATTGTCTGACCCACCAAACCATAAAGTTGAGTGTGCACAGCAGCACTCCATAATAAAGTGGAAGTAGTATATATGAGATAGGGCTTGAGCAGGTCCTGAAGGCACAAGTAAGTTACATGAGAAGGTAGCCCAAATGCCCATGGTCACCACCCCTGCCATGTTACCTTCTCTTTCCCAACCCACAGCTTTGGCCTTTTGAGGAGTCCCTTACAATCAGTTGCCTGAGGAACTGGTTTACAGATAGTTCTGCACAATACGCAGGTACCACCTAAAAGTGGACAGCTGCAGCACTGTAGCCCTTCTGGGACATCCCTGAAGGCAGTCGTGAGGGCAAATCCTCCCAGTGGGCAGAACTTCCAGCAGTGCACCTGGTTGTTCATTTTGCTTGGAAGACGAAATGGCCAGTGGTGCATTTGTATACTAATTCATGAGCTGTTGCCAGTGGTTTGACTTGATGGTCAGGGACTTGGAAGGAACATGATTGGAAAATTGGTGACAGAGAGGTCTGGGGGAGAGGTATGTGGATAGATTTTTCTGAATGGGCAAAAAACATGAAAATATCTGTGGCCCAAATGAATGTTCCCAGAGGGTAACTTCAGCATTGGAAGATTTTTAATAATCAAGTGGATAAGATGACCCACTCTGTGGCTAAAGAGGTTTCAGCCTCTTTCCCCAGCCACTCCTGTCATTGTCCAGTGGGCTCATAAACAAAGTGGCCATGGAGGTAGGGATGGCGTTCATGCATGGGTACCAAGGCTGGCTTGGCTACAGCTACTGCTGAGTGCCCAATCTACCAGCAGCAGAGACCCACACTCAGCCCCCGATATGGCACCATTCCCCAAAGTGATCAGCCTGGTAACCTGGTGGCAGGTTGATTACATCGGACCATTTCTACCATGGAAGGGGCAGCGATTTGTTTTGCCTGTAATAGACACATACTCCGGATATGGGTTTGTGTTTCTTGCATGCAATGCTTCTTCTAAAACTACCATCCAGTGGACTTACCGAATGTTTTATCTACCGCCATGGCATTCCACATAGCATTTCTTCTGATCAAGGAACCCATTTCACAGCACATGATGTGCAAGAATGGGCACATGCCCATGGAATTCACTGGTCTTACCATGTTTCCCATCATCCTGAAGCAGCTGGATTGATAGGATGGTGGAATGGCCTTTTGAAGACTCAATTAGAGTGCCAACTAGGTGGCAGTACCTTGCAGGGCTGGGGCAATGTTCTCCAGGAGGCTGTGTGTGCTGTAAATCAGTGTCCACTCTATGGTGCTGTTTCTCCCATAGCCAGGATTTATGGGTTCAGGAATCAAGGGGTAGAAATGGGAGTGACACTACTCACTATTACCCCTAGTGACCCACTAGGAAAATTTTTGCTTCCTCTTCTTGCAACCTTAAGCTCTGCTGGTCTACAGGTCTTAGTTCCAAAAGGAGGAGTGCTTCCACCAGGGAACACAACAATGATTCCATTGAACTGGAAGTTAAGACTGCCACCTGGCCACCTTGGGCTCCTCTTACCTGTGAATCAACAGGCAAAGAAGGGAATTACTATACTGGCTAGGGTGATTGATCCTGACTATCAAGGGGAAATGCGACTGCATCTACATAATGGAGGTAAAGAAGACTTTGCCTGGAATACAGGAGATCCTCTAGGGCGTCTCTTAGTTCTACCATGACCTGTGATTAAAGTCAATGGAAAATTGCAACAACCCAATCCAAGTAGGACTAACAATGGCCCAGAATCTTCAGGAATGAAAGTTGGGTCACCCCACCAGGCATAGAACCAGGGCCAGCTGTAGTGCTTGCTGAGGGTAACGGGAACATGGAATGAGTAAGTGGAAGAAGGAAGGTAGTGATAAATATGAACTTCGACCATGTGACCAGTTACAGAAACGAGTACTGTAATTGTCATGAATCTTTCTTCCTTGTTTCATTATGAGTATGATTGGATATGTACATAAAACGAATTTCTTGTTTTTTTCCCCCAACTTTTTCCCTTATCCTATGACAAGTTGTATTAGTTTCATGTCATAATATTTAAGGATGTCAAGTTTAAGAGTGAATATTACCCAAGGACTTCCACCCTATTCTGTAGGAAATTAATGTGTTTGCTGGTTGTATGCAGGAGAGTTGAACATGGTTAGGCAAATATATATATATATATATGCATGTCTGTTATTGTGTTTACTTAGAGACTAAGTATGGTTTAAGGTAATGTGTATGGTTGCCGAGTTGACAAGGGGTGGACTGTGATGGTTAGGCTAATGTGTCAACTCAGTCAGGTATTTGTGCCCAGTTGTTTGGTCAAGCAAGCACTGGGCCAATTGTAATACAAGGACATTTATGGGCTTTTAGTCATCAGTGAGTTTACTGCATAGATGGCTAGTTACATCTATGATCAACCAGGCAGATTGCCATCAGCAGTGAGTGACGTTTTATCCAATCAGTTGAATGCCTTAAAAGGAAAGTGATTTCAACATTCAGAGAAAATTTCCCAGCTCGTCTGTGGACAGCCAGTGTCTCCCAGAAACTCATCAAGGACCTTCATTGGACTTTCATTGGAGCCTCTGGTTTGCAGTCGGCCTGCGCAACCTAGACTTGTGTATCCCGTGGTAGTGTGAGAGAATCTTTATAAAAATCTCATTCTATTTACAGATATCTCCTGTTGATTCTGTTCCCTAGAGAACCCTGACTAATACAGTCATTTTTTTCCCCTTCATTCTGTTAATGTGGTGTATTATATTGATTTTCTTATGTTGACCCACCCTTGCATATGTGGGATAAATCCAACTTAATCATGACATTCTTTTATTGTGCTGTTGGATTTGGTTTCCTAGTATTTTTCCATCTATATTCATAACTATAGTCCACTGTTTACAATAGAGTTACAGTTGGGCTTACTGTGAACACTAATGGTGTTTTTGAAAAAACTTTTAAAACAGCTTATAGGAAATATGTTGATACTCTTATTCTTATTTATGTTTAAGAATATGGATTTAGAGAATTTTGTTTTCCTTTTGAAACCTGCACTTTTGAAATTAAGATCTTAATAGATGGGATTAATAGCAGATTGGACATTGCTGAAAAGAGGACTAGGGAACTGTATAGAAAATATCAGGCTAAAGCACCAGAAAACAAAAAGGAGGAAATGTGCAGAAAAGATTAAAAAGGGACTTAGTGATAAGGTCTGACATATTTGTAATTGGAGTGCCAGAGGGAAGGAAAGAGAGACGACGTTTTATTTCAGTAAAACGTTTTTAATGACTTAAGTGAATTGAGCCATATATAGAATTCCATAGATTATGGGACAAATGTGATTCCATAGGAACTGAATGTTAATCCTACTGTTTTCTATTGGTATATTGATATTGATTGAGCTTTTAAAAACCTTAAGGGGAGAAATTAACAAAATTTACATTTCATTTTGTGGGAAATTAAGTTATTTTAAGATCAAAGTACTCCAGCAAGCAGACAATTCATTTCTAATATTAAATGTGTTGAAATGAGAAATATAAATTTACTTTAAATCCTATATTTGTGCATTTTCTTAAAAAATAATTCTTATTCTTCAAAAAAAGAACTTTTGCCTTTCTCCTTGATGTGTAAAAAGATTGTGAAAATATTTACTCACATAGCCATAATGTACTGTGTTCTTGAACAGTCTTCCAAAATAGTTATCCTTGTCTTCTCTTGGTTTTCTTGTTTTACATAAATATTCTCTAGTCTCTTCTGCTCAGTAAATATTAAATATTTTCTTTATGATATTTTTCCTTTTTTAAAAAATTTTCTCCTCAGTCCTGACTTCTGAAAATAAATTATTTTGAGTTTTTAAGTGTGGTAATCAGTAGAGAAACAAGTACAGATGAAAACTAAAAGTCATCATAGGAGCAGATGTGGCTCAAACAGTTGAGCACCTGCCTCTCACATGGGAGGTCCCAGGTTCTGTAAAAAACAATCAGCAAAATAAACAAAAAAACCAACTCAGGGAAGCCGATGTGGCTTAGTGGTTGATTGCCAGCTTCCCACATACGAGGTTCCAGGTTCAATCCCCAGCCCCTGTACCGCAAAAAAAAATAAAGGTATCATATATTTCTCCCAGTTCTCTTGATTATCTTGTTATTAGCAGGGCTTATAATTCTTTTCACTATATCCAAATTGAAATTGTATGAAAGCAAAATATCTTTTAAATCCTTGGTTTATTTATTGAGAGCATATTAGGCAATAGGAGCTTTCTTTGAAAGTAAGCTGAAATTTGAGAAATGCCTTTATTATAGTATGTAAAAATGACTATTTTTTTTTCTAGATTTTGTATCAGATTGTACCATCTCATAAACTGATGTTGGAATTTCATAGATTACTTAGAAAATCAGGTAAATAATTTTGTTTTCTATTTCTTTGTGCAGGCAAGCTAAAGAGCTGGGGTGTAAACTATGGCCCATAGGCCAAATCTGCTGTCTTCTGCTTTTTAAATAAAGTTCTGTTTACATATCATCTAGGGCTGTTCTCATACTCTGATGCGAGCCCTGGGTAGTGTGACATAGACTGTATGGCCCACAAAGTCTTAAATATTTACTAGCTGGTCCTTTGCAGAGAAGGTTTGCCAAGCCATGTTATAAAATGTTAGGCAATGGTTAGCAAAGAAGAGATGGCTTCAATTGATAGAATTCATCTCATGTTAATTCCCACTGGGCTTCAGCTCAGTATAGAAAAGGACATTTTTCTTCATAGAAGAAAATCAGCTTGATAAGCCCAATTGGTACTGGGCTGCCTAGGTCCCTCTCCTGATACAAGAGTCTTATATAAAATGCACACATGGGGCAGATATTTTAAATAATGTTCTCAGTAGTGTGTAAGTAGAGGAACATAACCCATAGCAGGATTAAACTCACCACTCTGGCCTCTTTGCATGACCTAAATTATTGAATTTCTCGGATTCATCACAGGAGACTATGAACATAATGCATTGTTTCAAACTGCTAACTAGACCAGAAGGCTTAAGAGTCAGTAATACTTTATCAATTGTATATATATATATATATTTAGCTCCATGGACTCCAGTATCTTATATAAACTTGAACTATTATGATCATTGCAGAAAAAGAAGAGCACCATAAATTGGGGTTGGAAGTATTATTTGCAGTTTTAGATTTTGCTGGATGCAATAAGAATATAACTGCTTGGAAATATTTGGCAAAATACCTGAGACAGACCTTAATGGGGTAAGTAGTAATAATAATAATAGCTAACATTCATTGAACATTTACTATGTACCAAACCCTATGCAAAGAGCTTTATATGAGACCTGTATTATAGGTCCTGTTTAACCGTAATAACAATGGTATGGGATAGTCACCATTAATGTCTGAGACGTTAAGCAACTTGCCCAGGGTCAAGCAACTTGCCCAGGGTCACACAGATAGTAAATAGAAGTTCTGAGATTTGAATCCAGGAGCCTGAGTGTATTAATCAGGGTTCTCTAGGGAAACAGAATCAACAGGAGATATCTGTCAATAATATGTGATTTTATAAGAGTCTCTCAAGTGACCGTGGGGATGCACAAATCCAGGTTCCATAGGCAGGCTGCAAACCAGGGGCTCCGATGAAAGTCTGATGAAAGGTCCTTGAGTTTCTCGGAGAAGCTGGCTGTCCAAAGACAAGCTGGGAAGTTCTTTCTGAATGTTGAAATCACTTCCCCTTTCAAGGCATTCAGCTGATCAACTGATTGGATAAAAGTGTCACCCATTGCTGATGCAATCTCCCTGATTGATGCTGATATAGTCAGCCATCTACACAACAAACTCACTGGTGATCGAAGTCCATAAATGCTCTTGTATTACAGTTAGCCCAGTGCTTGCTGGACCAAACACCTGGACACGATTACCTGGCCGAGTTGACACATTAGCCTAACTATCACACTGACTTCAGAGTTTATATTCCTAATCATTGTGTTATACTGCACTGGTTATTTAATTAAATGGAAAATGGGACATGGAGATAAAAGAGAACAATAACAAAAGAGGATTTGCTTTCATGCTGTGTGTCGTGTCATGACCAATACTCAGAATTTAGTTTGGAAACCTTGTCATCTTTCCACAGACTCCAAGTTCAAATTCTTAAATATAGATCTGTCCCCATCATGGACCTTCCCTTTTGACATTTTTCTTTTCCAGAAATCATCTTGCCTGGGTTCAAGAAGAGTGGAACTCCAGGAAAAAGTGGTGGCCAACCTTTCACTTCAGTTATTTTTGGGCAAAAAGTGATTGGAAAGAAGATGAAATTTTGGCTTGTGAGAAAGCTTTGGTAGCTGGACTACTGTTAGGAAAAGGTACATGTTTTTGTTTCCTTTTAAATAACTTTTGGATGAGTTTGAAATTACAAGTATAACGGTTCATTCATATTAAATCTTACCTAGCACAATTCCCAGGGATATTAAGTGCTTGAGAAATAACAGTTAAATGAAAGAACCAAAATCTTGAGTTAGGACCAGGTGATGTGCTTGTAGGAATCCCTGCTGATTAGAAATGGTGATTTCCTGTTGTTGATTGCGATTAGTTTTTATGCTCTAACTTGAGTGTTTTTAGGGGCGTAAAGGTATAGGTGACAGACTGTTTCCACAACAAAGGACTATTTGGCAATCATGTATATAAAGTTTACTGAGATTGTTTACTTTATTGGAAATAGAAAAAATACTCTACTGGATTTACTATTCTATACTAGTTGTATATTTACTTATCTGTTCCTGTAAGGAAATAGTATTTTCTCCCCTTAAGAAAAAGAATACATTCTATTAACTTATCAAAAATCCTCTTAAAGGAAGAGCGGAGTTGATGTTTTCTTTGAAAAATATTTTGGCGGACAAAACTCTTAGCTGCTTTGTACCACTGAAATATGAAAAGTTAGCCATTACTGAAACCAAACTATTGCAAAGTACATCCAAAATGAAGAAAGTAAACTTGACAACGACCACTAGTAAGCAGTCTGCTGCTAGGAGGTCTAAGGTGTCTTAAAGAAATTCTTCTTCAGTTCAGTTTTAGATATGATTTGTATTATTTTGGAATTAGTGAATGTTTCAAGTGGTTACTAAGATTAATAAAATGGTGGGGTTTTTGGTAGGAAAGAGATTAATAAACAAGAGTGCAATTAAAAATTTTATTTCTAAATACACTGATGAGAAGGAACAGAAATGCAATTAGGACTATGATTTTTCTACTACTTAATACAGTATGTTTGAGCCAAATTTGTAGACCTGGGCTTACTTCCCATTTCTGTCACTTACTTTCCATGTAACTTTAGGTCAAGCAAATAACCTTTGTGAACCTCTTCTGTGAAATGGCCATTGTAACATCTGTGTGGATTTGCTTACAGGATTGTTGTAAGCATCAAGTGGACATCATATCAAAGTGCTTTATAAGTTCTAAAATACCACATGAGTAGCAGGCATCATTATGCCTGAAAGTGAGCATACCTCTCTTTTGTCAAGGTGTTAGTGTGGGGGTTGAGTGAGTCTCTTGTGCTGAGCTGGGTGCTTGTTCTGATTAATGTCACTACACCATAGAATTCAAATTCTTCTAGTTGAGCTGTGCTGTTTCTCCGTGCTTCCAGCATACGCTGCTTGTATGGTGATTGCCCCTTCCTCCTTTGCTCGTTTGTCTCACTTTTCTTTGTCAAGGCCTTTCCTTCTTTGGACCTCAGGCTGCTTAGTTGATCCATGACTCCAGCTCTCTGATAGGCTCAAGAAGAGTTAAGAGTTTGTAGTTTATTTGACATTTTCTCATTGTTAGAGTTGGATGAAGTTCTTTCTAGCTTTCGTATTCTAGGTGGAAATAGAAGTCTCTGTGATCTGTGAGTTTAGAAACACAAGTTACTGAAGTAAAACCACAGAAGCCATTTTTTCCCAGCTAATAAAATATTGACAATTATGGTGTCCAATTTTCAGGGATAATAAAATAGTTATTATAGGTACAATATACATCCTGGAATTTTTCAGAGAGGCTTGATATATATATACAGTGAAACTATAATGAGATTAATTTTCATATGTGATTTATGGTCTCATTCAATTTCCAAATTTAAAAAAAAAACTCTTAAAATCCAGTTTATATTTTTCTTACTGAAATTTCATTCATTTATTTGAAATAGTTGATAAATGGTCCTCTTGGCATTATAAGACTGCAGAAAAGGTTGCACTTTTAACCATTTTCAGAGCTGTTTTCTAGACAACTAGATTGAACAGATAATATTTGATCTCTTCCAACCATTGTTTCATTTATTCTACTTCTTCACACCAGGATTTTCTATGGAGAACTTTCATATTTTATAGATGCCTTTTTGGCTGATTTACAAGCTAATATTAAGAGGAGAGCTATAGTAATTTGCTATTTGAGAAAGTTCATTATCTATATCATATAATATTCATATCACCATAATGGGGGCTTGGTGAGCAGGGCAGAAAACAAGCTAAAGTATATGCTTTAATTATGCTAGATCAGAAACATCTTTCTATGTAGGAAGCAATACATTTCATTGGTAACAGCTCTTAGAATATGCTTGGGACATATTTGTATTGATAATACAAAGCAATACAAAATTAATACAAAATTATTTTCATAAAATAATTTTTAAAAGTAGAAATATATTTGAAGAATTTGATAACTATTAAAACTCTGTTTTGTTTTATAGGTTGTAGATATTTTCGGTATGTTTCAAAACAAGGTCGTGAAGGCTTTAAGAAGAAAATAAAGCAGATGAAGAAATTAGTGAAAAAATATAGTATTGTAAATCCAGGACTCTGACAGTGAATTTTAGTTATTTTTTTGTTTATAGTGCCTTAAACATATTAGTAACTCAGTAGATAGTTATTTAATATATTCATTTATTTAGTATTTGAAAAAGGTGATTTATATGGCTACATAAAAGCTACTTATTTTTTAATATTTTCTTTTATTATCAGTTATGGAAAAACAGTCTCACTGCCTTTATTTTTTGTAAATATATATATATATATATAGTACTTATAAATCCAACATATTTATTAAAGAATAATTCTTCTGGTAAATAATTATATTTGTTTGTTTATTTGTTTCATCAGAGAACATAGCTCCACAGCAGTTACTGCTGTTGTAGATACTTTTCCCTGGCTATGGTGTAATAAAATATAACTTGTGGTACTGTGAAATGAATATATACTTTTAGTCTCTAATTGATCTGTGTTAGGTTTATAATTGTGAAGAATTGTACTGGTGATGAGTTCTGTTGAGAAATTTTAGGAAAAAAAAAGGAGTTTAGAAAAGGATTCCTCCTCTTTCTCTTTTGGTGTTAAGACATGGGAGTTTGGAACCAAGTGACTTTCTGATAGAAAGGTACCTTTTACTCTAGAGGGCTAATTTGGGTCAGAGGGTATAGAGGGGGCTAGCTACTTTCAGCTGGCACTGGCCTAATTTTGAAGGGCTCTAGATTTTTTTGTTGCCTGGTATGGCAATCCAAGACATGCTTTAGCACATATATGCCCCCTCTCCTTTTTGTCGTGGAAACTAGGATGCAGCAGTAGGCAGCTGGACAGTGGAGGAAACTGCCAGTGAAGTAGGGTGGGTCCCAGGATCACACAGTAAACCAATGGGAAAGCTTGGCTGAGAAGCCAGGAGCAAGTTTCCTTGAACATGAACTGAGGTTTATAACATGTTTGGGTAATGTTGAACATTCAACATGTTGAAGGACATTTTGCTCCTTCAAAAATGTCTTGCCTCTTAGACATTTACTCTTTAGATAACCAGCAGCTGAGTTCCATGAAGGCTCACTAACTTGCAAGCCCAATATTTAGATGGCAGACTACACGTTTTTCCGATTGGCTTACATTCCTACTAATTTTAAGCCATCTGCAAGAAAATTGGGTGACAAATTAAGCTTTGTCAATAATTTAAATTTCATGGTTTTTTTTCTTACATTTGGTGTATTTTACCCAATACAAATGTAACTCACCCTATTATTTTTTAAAATATATTTTTATTACAAAAGTTGTGAACTTACAAAACAATCATGCACATGTACAAAATTTACATACAACACCCCTCCATCTAGCATCTAGCATCACACCATGCTAGAACATTTGTTACAGATTATGAGATAATATCATCAGACTATTACTACTAACCATGGTCCATAGCATTCATTTGGCACACTTTTTCCATACTGCCCCATTATCAGTACAGTACATCTTTGGCAAAGATGCATGAATATTACAGTATTGCTGTTAAACACAGTCCATAGGTCACTCCACTTGTATTTTTCCCATGCTTCTCCATATTCCCACCACCCTGCAATAGTGACATACATCTGCTCTAGCTCACAAAGGACACTCTTGCATCTGTACCATCAACCACAATTCTTATCCACCTCTAAGTTTACTGTGTTACTCAGTCCCTAGATTATTCTCTAGGTTTCTTTCAATTGACATTTACAACCCTTGACTACCCTTTCCAGCAACATTCCCATTTATAAACCGGCTGTTACTCACTATAATGTGTTGCTATCAACTCTATACATTTCCATACTTTTACAGTAAAGTTAATTAAAACTTCTACATACATTAAGCATCAGTAGTCCATCCATCTCAGTCCTCCTCTTATATACTTTTAAGGATCTACCACCTACCACTAGGTCTTGAAGATGTTTTCCTACATTTTCTTCTAGAAGCTTTTTTTCTTTTATATTTAGGTTTTTGATTCATTTTGAGTTAATTTTTGTGTAAGGTGTGAGATAGGGGTCTTCTTTCTTTTGGCTATGGATATCCAGTCCTTCCAGCACCATTTGTTGAATGGACTATTCTGCCCGACGTGGGTGAGTTTGACAGGCTTGTCAAAAATCACTTGACCATAGATGTGAGGATCTTACCAAAGGAAGGAACATCTTGGCAAGCTAATGCCCAGAGTAGGACCTTGTAAGATTGTTCGGGTTTGAGTCCTGGGTCTATCATGATAGTTCTGTGACTTCTTGGGCAAGTTATTAGACTCTCTTAGTCTCAGTTTCTTAATCTGTAGAATGAAGACAATAGGATTTATCTCATTGGATTGCTGTGAAAAATAAAAGATATATAATTAATGCTTAGGCTAATAATGCTTAATAAATGAAGACAATAGGTTTTATCTCATTGGATTGCTGTGAAAAATAAAATATATAATTAATGCGTAGGCTAATAATGCTTAATAAATGTTAAGTAGCTATACATCATGACGACACTGACAATTTTAATAACAGGAACTAAATAAAGAGAATTTAAAGTCTACTGGTTTTATTTTGAAAAACTCTGACATCTCAAAATTGTATAATAAATGAGTTGCCTCCTACTGCAAAATACACCCATCTCTCAACATCTAGCCCAGATATCAACCTTGGACTTGAAGACAACCCTCTCACACACTTTGGGGTACTCTTTCTGCACATTTCCGTCCTGGTGCCCTCTGTCTTTGAGGATCATTGCTGCCTACACTTCCCTGAACTCTGTTCTCTGCCTCATCAGCTCCGTGTGACTGCCATGCTCAGCTTGCACTTAAGCTTAATGAACTGCTCTTGAGAAATTGTCCCCAGTCAGAGAAGCTGGACCGTTGGGGGACTTAATGTTTCCCTTCTCCAGTGATCTAGTCTGTATTGCATGTTATCCACTGCCTGGAAAGAGTTGCCTCATATATTTTGTGGAGGTTAAAAGAGATGCAAGCTAGTTTGACTATATAAAAATTAAGACCTTTTGGTTATCAAATGACACCTTAAAGGAAATTAAATACAGTCTACAAACAGGGAGAAGTATGTGTTTGCAACACATAAACTGACAAAAGATTAAAATAAATAAAATGTAAAGAATTTAATATCATTAAGAACAGGTTAAAGAATCCAAAAGAAAAAAGTGGGCAAAGGGCATGAACAGGTTTTCAGAGGAGGAAACACCTATGAATAATAAATATGAATCAGGAAAGTATAGATCAAGAGCAAAATGAAATACCAGTGCATATTCATTCAATTAACAAGAAATAAGATATCTCACAATACTAAGGTTGATGAGAATGTGGATCAATAGCCTCATACAGTGCTCATGGGACTGTAAGATGTTGAAATCATTTTAGAAAAGTTTGCTCTGCCATTTACCAGTACCATTCCTGGGCATTTACTCAAGACAAGTGCTTGCACATATATACCAGAAGTCAGTAGCACAGTTCATAATACAAAAAAAAAACCACCACAAATGCCCATTGGCACGAGAATGGATAAATTGTGGTAGTCATATTAAAAAAAGAATATAGCTTTATGCACTGTGCCAGTTTGAGATTATTTATGAATCCCCAAAAGAAAAATGTTTGTGAACTGGTCTGTTTCTCTGGATGTGATCCCTTTGAATGCATTAGATTCAGCTGAGATGTCTTGATTAAATTACCTGTTAAGATTAGGGCTTTTATTCGACCGCATCAGTAGGGTGTGACTCAGGGTTGAGTCCCCACCCCCTTGGTGGGCTGATGTAAACGGACACTCAAGAAGACACACAGGAAGAGAGACAGCTCCATAGACAAGGCAGAGGGGACAACTTTGATCCTGGAGCCCTGGGGAGAGATGACAGAAGGAAACAAGCCCTATGCCAGCCTGTAGCTGAGAGAGGAAGGTTGATCCCTCACAGCAACTGGCAACCATCTTGTTTCAACATGTGGCAGCTGACTTTGGTGAGAAAGCAACCTTGAGTTGGACTCTTGAGAGCTCTGTAACTGTAAGCTTTTACCCCAAATAAATACCCTCTATAAAAGCCAACAGGTTTCTGGTACTTTGTATCAGCACGTCTTTGGCTAATACATATGCCAACATAGAGGAATCTCAGCAACGAAGTCGAATGGAAAATATAACTTTCAATATGTTATTTTACAATTATTCACCATTGCCAAAAGTTGGAAACAACCCAGGTGTCCATCAACAGATGAATGGATAAAGAAACTGGTCTATTCACACGATGGAATATTATGCAGCTGTAAGAAGAAATGAAGTCGTAAAGCATATGGCAACATGGATGAACCTGGAGGACATTATGTTGAGTGAAGCAAGCCAGACACAAAAGGACAAATACTGTATGAATGTGTTACTATGAACCAAATATATTGTGTAACATATTGTTTGATTAAAAAAAAAATTTATATGTATCCATTACATTCAATTGAGAAATGTATATATTCATCTGTGTTTACTTTTTAGTTTTTGTTTATATTTTCAATTATTAAATGTACAAAATAAAGTAAAAAAAAAAATGTTATTTTACAGCTTCATAGGTGTTTTAGTTTGCCAAAGGGCGCCAATGCAAAGTATCAGAAGTGTGTTTGCTTTCATAAAGGATATTTATTGGTGTAAAAGCTTACAGTTCCAAGACTGTGAAAAGTACAACTCAAGGCACCATAGAGGTACTTGCTCACCTAAGTCAGCTGCCATACATTGAAGCAAGATGGTGGGAGATCTCTGCCTGGTTTCTGCCTTCCCCTCTGGACTGTACCGTCTCCCAGAGTTCACTTGAGGGCATCCAGGCATAGGGCTTGTCTCTTACCAGGCCTCGTTGCTCAGGCTCAGGACTGCTCTACTTTCTTCCCTATTTCTGCTGCAAGCTATCAGACAAATAACTCATCTTTCCCCAGGGCCTCAGTTGCTTGAACCTTTTCTGTCACATGGCAGGATCAAAAATGTCAGCTCTCTTTTCCAGTGTGTCTCCATTTTTTATCGGACCCAGCAAGAGGGTGGAGACTCAACCAGAGTGATGCCTCACTGAGGTACCCCAATTTAAAAAAAGTCATACGTACAGGAGTGGGCCAGCCCATAAACATAATCTTTCCCTTTGGGTTTCAAAAAATAATTTCAAGCTGCCACAATAGAGTTCAGATTTTAAACTTAAAGCCTAAAATATTTTTGGATTCATACAGATCGTGATGAAGTTGTATACAAAAAAATTGATAAGAATATTCTCGCTGTCCTGATTTTGTGTTAATCAGGGTAGGCTAAACATTCGCTATATTAGAAACCATACATGTGTCCCCAGACCTAGTTTTTCTCTCTAGGTCTGGTTTTTAGAATGCCAGTGATAAACCAAGCCTGATTTATTATATGACCATCCTGTATGAGAAATGACTGTAACTCTAGGTGTCTTTGGTCAACCTTAAGAGATAAAGCAGGGGGGCGGATGTGGCTCAAATGGTTGGGCATCTGTCTCCCATGAAGGGGGATCTGGGTTTGATCCCCGGGATCTCCTGATAAAAAGAAAAAAAGAAAAATATAGACGGGGCATGGGCCACCAGGTCCCGTATGCGTGTGTACCGCCAGGCCCCATGCGTGGGTGCACTGTCAGGCCCCGCCGAGCCACGCAGCCAGATGATAACAACAAGAGAGTAACACAAGGGAGAGCCAAGACGAAACGTACCAAAAAGCCAGGAACTAAGGTGGTGAGGACGCCTCTCTCCTACATTGGAGGTTCCAAGGCTCAAATCCCGGTGAAGACAGGAGGAGAAGGATGAGAAGAGAGGGCAGGAAACAGACACAGAGAATTGTCCAGCGAATAGACACAAAAACAGCAAAAACAGGGTGGAGGTGGTAAAAATGGATAAAAAAATAAATCTTTAAAAAAAAAATTAAGGGAATGATAAAATTCCAAATGGTGGTTAGCTCTGAATGGGGGATGCAGGGGGATAGAATAGGGGAAAGCACCTTACAGGATGTAAATTTATGCCAATGGTCTAGTTTTGGATTTTTGGATTAAGTAATGGGCCGTTCATGGACTAATATTGACTGTGTTATGAACCAAGCGTTGTGATTAACTCCATTTCATGCATTTAGTTTCCTTTAAAAAAGAATAAAGGGACCACCCATTATATGATTCCATTTGTATGAAATGTCCAGAATTGACAAATCTATAGATACAGAGAAAGTAGATTAGTGGTTGCCTAGAACTAGCTTGAGTTGGTGGTGGTGATGGAGGGGAGTGATAGCTAAGGGGCACGGTGTTTTCTTTTTGGGAAGTGATGAAAATGTTCTAAAATTGATTGTGGTGATGTTTGCACAATTGAATATACTAAGAACCATTGAACTGTACACTTTAAATGGGTGAATTGTATGTTATGTGAATTATATCTCTGGGTTGTCTATAAATTGGTAATGATAATATCTACACTGCTTATCGAATAGAATTGTGAAGACCAAATGAGGTGGGACATGAGTTAATACTTTGTAAATTTTAACGCATAACACAAATGAGATCTTACCTAATAGTCAAAGCATGTTTTTCAGTTCTTTCCCATCTATACCTTATCTAAAAACCCTGTTCAAACTTTAAGATTTTCTTTGTCCCCTACAGTCTCATGTCCATCCTTCTGCCTTGGAATCCCTAATGACAGTTTGTTCCTCCTTTATTATTATCTTAATATAACATGGCTTACATTATTTGGACACTTATTTTATCCTTTCTTCCCAGAGCACAAACTCCTTGAAAGAGTTTATTATATATGTATATGTATATGTATCAGTTCTCTGTTAAACATTCCACTTCTAGCATAATACTTTGCACATAATAATACCTATTTACTTGAATTGACACTGATACAGCTATTCTAAAATTAATTATTGCATAATTATTATGTAATCATATCTATTATGTAATTATATCTGAAATGTTATATAGCCCCACCTGAAATGTTTCATATTTTAATAATCAGAAACTCATGCCATCACCATGTCTGAAGAGATCCTGCTAACTGATCTTTTCTTGCTAATCTTTGCAGTGACTCTTGGCCAAAGACAATAATAAGATCTGATTTGAACATGTCCTGAGTAGATGGGAAAATACGTGTTTTATTATGTCCAAGCTTTTTTTTTTTTTTTTTTTTTTTTAATGTGATATATAATTCTTTAAATAGAGTCATTTAGAATCATTTTCCAAACAGGAGCTAGTTTCTTGGGCTCAGTTTTTTCATAACAAAAATGTCAATGAAATGATAAAAAATTACTCGCAGGTCCTACATGGAATGGGAAATGCATTCAGTCTCACACATCCCAGGGTCAGATGGTCACCTCCCATTTCCAAGAAGGTAGTGGTGGCTTGAATATAATCCAAGTGTTACTCCTCCAGCCCAAGGCAGTGAGTTATATGATGTTTGCACAAACAGCTTAATGGAAGCAGCACAGTCACCAGTAAATCATGGATGCCATATTATGTTTTAAAAAGCAACACTCTTGAATAGTACAAATAGGAAAGCAGGGAGTAGTAAAAACAAACAAACATTTTTACTACTCCCTCCCCCTGCTTTTTCCCTTAGTTAAAAAATTTTTGTTTGTTTTTAAAATGCTGTTTAGGGCTTTCCTAATCCAGAGCGTTGTGAGTACAGACTGGTTGGATTGTGGCTCTTTGTTCTTGATGCAATGGCAAAGATGAGTAGGGGAGCCTGCTGGGGGAGCCCTCCTTTGATACACATCGGGAACAAGAAGAAACTACAGTTCCATCTGCCTTTCAAAGGGTAGCTTTGCCAATATGGACATTTCAGGGTGGAGTGGAATGTGAACTTGGATACCAAACCCCTGCAAGCCTGTGCCCCTGTTCATACCTCCGTTTGGTTTTGGGGCTGTGTGATTTTGGGATTCCACGTCCTTCAGGCATTCATTCAAGAAATATTTATTGGAGGCCTGGTAGGTTCAAAGGACATGTACAGAGCAAAATATATTCTTAAATACTAATGTAGGAATATATACTAATATATACCCGAAAGAGGGTATACATATTTGGCAAAATAAAGAACCCTTGTGTCCTGTGCTTTGTAGTCAGACTGTGTCCCTCACAAAGGCATGCTCAAGTTCCAACTCCTGATCTGTGGCTGTGACCTTATTTGAAATAGGGTCTTGGAAGATGTGGTTAAGATGAGGGCAAACTGGATTGCATTGAGCTATAATCCAATATGACTGGTGTCTTATAAAAGGAGGAAATTTGGACACACAGACACAAAAAGAGAGAATGCCACGTGATGATGAAGGTGGCCTCCAGCCAAGGAACACTAAGGATTGCCGGCAAACAATAGAAACTAAAAGACAAAGAAGGATTCTCCCCTACAGGTTTCAGAGAGCATGTTCCTGCTAATACCTTTGCTTTGGACTTTGAGCCTTCAGGACTTCAGAAAGGAAGGAGGGAAGCCACCTGGTTTGTGGTTCTTTGTTACAGCAGCTCCAGGAAACTGATACACAGTCCTCATTGACTCCCCTTTTTTTTTCTGGGTCGCAATCCTTCCTTTTCCCTATTTCCCCCACTTTTTTTTTTTTTTTTTTCCCAAAGATTCCACCTATTTATTCATTTATACCCCCCTGCCGCCCGCGCCCACCGGGCCAGCCAACCATGCCGTGCGGGCGGGCCCGCCCCCACCAGGAGGCCCTGGGAACCGAACCCGGGGCCTCCCACATGGCAAACGGGAGCCCCACTGATTGAGCCACAGCCGCCTCCCATCCCCACTTTTTTTTTGTTGAAGTTTTGGGGCCGGGAATTGAACCCCAGACCTTGTATGTGGGAAGCTGGCGCTCAACAAATGAGCCACATTGGCTTCCCTGACTTGGTTTTTTTTTTATCTGTTTGTTTGTTGTTTGTTTTTGTTTTTAGAAAGCACCAGGGACCGATCCCAGGACTTCCCACATGGGAAGCAGGTGCTCAGTCACTTGAGCCACATCCACTCCCCTTTACTATCTCCTTTTTCCTCTCCTTGCTCCTTACTGTAGATATAAGACTCATGAAATTTGCTCTCTCTCCACCACTCCAAATACACACCTTTTACTCCTGAGACATTTAAAATCTGATCACAGGAGCATCCTGTCTCCCCTCCCCGTCTTCCCAGGCCCACACCCGAGGCCCAGGGCACCACTCAGTATGTAGGGACACTTGGCTCTTGCCTTTTGGAGTCCGACATCTGGTTCTGTGTAATACGTGGCTTTCTTACTGTGACTGTGGGCTGCTCAGCCTGTGAAGAGACAGTAAACAGTGTGAATTTCTGGGTCTCCCCCCTACACACTGGAGGAATTTTTTTCACTCTGCCATCAACACCGTTGTGCCTTTTGCTAAACATCTGCCTACCCCAATAATTCAGCAATAAGGGCCAGGACTTGTGACAGCTTCACTTTTAGATATGATTAGTCAAGACACTACCTACTCCTTTCCCAGAAGGGACTCTGCTCAGAAACCACCTCAGGGAATTTGATTCGAGGAGGAAACAGAAGGAAGGAAAAGAAAACATTGGAGTCGTGGGGAGGAGGAAGAGAGGGAGGGGACTAGGGCAGAGCAGGGAAGCCAACCTGAGTAAACAGCAGTCAGAGTGTTCCCAAGGCCAAAATGCTGAGCAAGTCTGCTCCTAGGGATGGTCGGAGTTGGCAGGCCCCCTGGCCCCCTGGCTCTTCTGGCATTTTCTACCTCTGCCTCGCTTTTTTGTTGGGCCAGGTAGGCTTGCTGCAGGGACACCCCCAGTGCCTGGATTATGGGCCCCCTTTCCAGCCCCCTATGCACCTCGAGTTTTGCTCTGACTATGAGGCCTTTGGATGCTGTGACCAGAGCAAGGACCGCCGCATCGCTGCCCGGTACTGGGACATCATGGACTACTTTGACCTGAAGGGCCACGAGCTGTGTGGAGGTTACATTAAAGACATCCTTTGCCAGGTAGGCCTGAACGTACCTCGGAGGGGCTAGCTAGAGAGCTGCCTTAGAGGAGTCCCTTCCAGCCCCAGAGGTTTGGGCTGCTGGGCTGGAGGGTGCTGGCCTTAGGGGCGGGTGCTTTGGGGATCCAACCCTTTGGAAGCTCACCTGTTGTCTCACCTGCCTGTCGCCTCACTGGAGAGCTGCGGGTTCTGGACAGGCACGCTGAGGCGAGGGTGTGCCGAGTTTGGTTTCCATGGCTTACGCAGAGCTCTCCCTCTGGGTTCTTCTGGCCCTGGAGTTTTCTCAGGCCCCTGGAATTGACAGGGGCACTCTGCACGGAGCTTTCCGAGCAGCCGGTGCCTGGGTCCTTTCAGCAATGCTCCGAGAATTGAGCACAATTCACGCTGTGTGCAGGGAGTGGTGGCAGTGGCTGGGGTCCGGTCCTCCTCAGGGGCATTTGTGGAGGGGAGGTCTGGTGAAATGAAGCTGGCAGCAGGGGTTGTGGGGAGCCAGCTCCAGGGTCCTGCCGGAGCTGAAGTGCAAGAACATGAAGCCACTGCTATTTCTGGCTCTCGGGCAGTCCAGCTAAGCCTGCATATAGGACAGATGCAGGCTGCAAGTTCCCTGGCTTTTTGGAAAGAGGGCGTTTAAGGGTACAGGGGAGGTCAGCATTGGAGAGCAGATGAAGGAGGAGTGCTTTAATGACTCTGTGTGTGTGTGTGTGTGTGTGTGTGGTGAGAGACAGGAAGTCCAGGCAAACCTTTGATCTGAGACCCTCCTGGGCATGTCAGTGTACTTACTGGCCGGTCCACTGGGATCTCCTCACCTCAGCCACAGACACTTCCTATTCTTGAGCAGCAATCCTAGCTTCCCAGGTAGGGTTAACTGGGCTTACCAGAGTCCAGGCATGAATTGCAGCAGAGACTGGAACAGAAGTCACCTGGACAGCATTGCCCTGGGCACCACCCCTTGGCTTTTTCCTGCAGAATTTACTCTAGGACAGCCGTTTGGGCAGAGCTGAGCTTGTGTGAAGAATACTGAGACTGTTCATTTCTGAGATAGCCCCTTGATAAAAATGTCTCCTCCCTCCCTCCTTCCCTCCTTCCCCCTCCCTATCAGAGGTGAGGTTTCAGAAAGCCAAATTCACCAGCTTTCCTGTTTTATGGATTTGAGGGATAAGAATAATATCAGCAAAAATAACCCTACGCTTGTCTAATTTGTTCAGATTTACAAGATGACTTACCCCTTCCCATGCCCACAATGTGGTGTGTTCCTGACAAGGCTCAGTGATTCTCTGAGGCAGTTAACACCCTCATTTTACTGATGAGGAGTCAGGCTCAAGATGTTTGAAAATGACTTGTCCAGCAGCACTGGGGCATGAATCTGGATGCTCAGACCCTAACCAAGGCTTGTACTTATTTTAATTTTAATTTTTTAGGAGGTATCAGGGATTGAACCTTGGACCTTGTATATGGGAAGCGGGTGCTCAACCACTGAGCTACATCCTCTCCCCAATGAGAGTTGGTTTTTTCATTTGTTTTTTAGGAGGTACCAGGGGTTGAACCCGGGACCTTGTATATGGGAAGCAGGTGCTCAACCACGAGCTACATCTGTTCCCCAAAGCTTGTGCTCTTATGAGCACCACATGCTAACATATAGTAATGATAGCATTGACTTAGAACTGGCTCTTTCACTTAATGGACTTCTAACCTTGGGCAAGTATAAGCTCCATGAAAACAGGCTTTGCGCATCTCATTCACTGCTGTATTCCCAACACAGAGGACAGCACCTGGCACATAATCATGACATGTATGACTCTTCCTGCAGCCTTAGTTTTCTCTGATAGCTACTGAGCTAGTTGAGTAGAAGCCACTTTGCAAATTCTAAATTGCTGCAAACGAGTGTGCCATGGAGGTGGTGATCATTCCACAGCCCTCTCCTGTTCCCTGATTTTCATCCTTGTTTTAGCCTCCCCTCTCTCTTCTTCCCACTCCCCAAGAGTGGACAGAGGGAGGTGAGACTCAGGGCAGTTTTTTGCTTCCTGTCAGCAGCTCTGACAATTATCCTGACTGAAACAGGCACCTGGAGGAGAAGGACTGAACGTCTCAGCTGTGGGCTCTTTCTTTCCCTCTACCTGGTAATCCAGAGCTTGCTCTGCACTCTACTGTCAGGGGAGAGAGAGAACAGAGAACTCAAACACATCAGAAAAATGCTTCTGGTCCCTTTGTTAGGTGTTGGGGGAACTGCGGGGCATGGGAGAGTCTTGCGCCACGGGCCGACTGGGGAGAGCCGCTCGTACTCACTCACGTAGAGGGGCTTCTGGTGGACGCCGCTTTACTCCCTGGTCCCTAACTAGACCCTTTAAACCTGCCCCTCTTACTTTCCTAATCTCAGTTGCCTCTGTCTTTCATCTCTATTGGGAGTTGTTTGTCCACAGTGTTCTGTTTTCCTCCTAGAAAGTTTTATAGTTTTGAGAGGTCGGAGTAGCAGGCACTCAATCCTCAGGGATCCTTATCTGTACAAAGAGTCCTTGGATTGCCCTGTGGCCACAATTCACATTTGTATAGCCCCCAGCATGGTACCTTACACATAGTAAGCAATGAAGTATTTTAAATAAGTGGAGAAATCGCTAGATGCCTGATCTCTGGGAGTAACACCTCCCGTGGCCATTATAATTATTTTATTTTTAATTGTAAAATTTTTCAAACATATGGAAAAGTACAAGAAATTAACTAACACCTGTGTGTCCAAAACTCAGATTCAACAAATGTGAAATTTTTACTAAATTGATTCAGATTTGTATAAAGAAAGAAAATCTTATAGGGGCAATATTTATATTAAGGAAAGGATTGACAAGTTTAATATGTCCTTTAAAATATTCATTATTGAATAAAACTTTGAGCTAAAATGCTGGAGATAGTATTAATATATAGAATATGAGAGGTTATCTTTTCTTCCCTCTGCTCATTAACTGGGTAGAAAATTTGGGTCCAAAGAAGAGAAGTGATTTAACAGAAATTGATACTAGAAACTCCAGAATACTGATTCTTTCCTAGACTGTTTTTCTTTTCTGCTTTCTCAAAAATCCAGACAACCCTTTCTGTGGCCAGTCTAACTGCTGAGATACATAGAGCCTCCTTTTTTGTTGAACTTTTTTTTTTAATTAGAGAAGTTATAAGTTTATAGAAAATTATGCATAAAACATAGAGTCCTCATAAACCACCTTATTATTAACACCTTGCATTAGCATGGTACATCTGTTACAATTCATGAAAGAACATTTGATAATTGTACTATTAATTATAGTCCATAGTTTATAATAGGGTTCACTGTATTGTACAGTCAAAAACTGTGTTTTTTTTTTATTCTAATAACATATATACAATCTAGAATTTCCCCTTTTAACCATATCCAAATATATAATTCAGTGCTGTTAATTATGTTCACAATGTTGTACTGCCATCACCATTACCATAACTTTTCTATCACGCCAAGTAGAAACTCTGTACAATTTAAGCATTAGCTCCCCATTGCCTACCTCCAACCCAGTTCCTGGTTACCTGTATTCTAATTTCTGGCTCTGTGAATTTGCTTATTCTAATTATTTCATATAAGTGAGATCATATAATAGTTGTTCTTTTGTGCCTGGCTTAATTCACTCAACATGATGTCTTCAAGGTTCATCCATGTTGTTGCATGTATCAGAACTTCATTCCTTTTTATGGCCGAGTAATATTCCATTGTATGTATATACCACATTTTATTTATCCATTCATCAGTTAATGGACACTTGTATTGCTTCCATCTTTTGGCAATTGTGAATAATGCTGCTATGAATACCAGTGTGTAAATTCCTGTTTGAGTTCCTGCTTTCACCTCCAATCTGCTGTTGAAACTGTCTAGGGAATTTTCATTTCAGTTATTGCATTCTTCAAGTCCAGTATTTCTCTGGAAAGACTGCCATATTGTTCATTCATAGTTTTCCTCATATCCTTTAGCTTTCTCTATGTTTTCTTTTATCTCCTTGAGCATATTGAGGATCATATTTTTTAAGTCTGTCCAGTAAGTGTAAAGTCTGGTCCTCTTTGTTGATGATTTCTGGATTTTTATCTATCTTGTCCCTTTGTATGGGCCATAATTTCCTATTTCTTTGCTTGTATGGTAATCTTTTGTTGCATTGAACACTGTACATTTTAATATTTTAGAGTGTTAACTCTGGGAATTAGTTCCTGAGAGTCTTTTCCTTAAGTTTTTGTCCAGCTAGCCATATGACACAGACTTTCTTGAATGCCAGGGGCTAATCAAAACAAACAGACCAAAGCCAGAAGCACCTTTCACTTTCTTTGCAAACTGGCTCTGATTTGACTGGTGGTCTCCTTCAGAGCTTAGCCCTCCTACCAAGATCAACTTGAGGCACATGGGAAGTTTAGGGTTCTCTCTGTCTTATCTGAGCCTGCCTGGAACTGGAGCCATGGGGCCTGCTTCTTCTCCCAGGCTTGTGCTTGCTGGAGGCCTTAGGAATTTACCTTTCACAGTTTACAGAGGTTAGAGTGAACATCCCCTCTACTCCCTATGAAATAGGCCTCTTCCCCCTCCTGGGTACTCCCTAGAGCAGGGTTTCTTAAGAAGGGGTTGGTGAGCTTGAACTGAAATTCAAAAAAACATTCTTGAGGGGACGTGTTGGTGCGGGTGTGATATATTTATTAAGTAACACACAGTATACTGTGGACTTAGTAAGAGGTCTGTGGTTTTTTCCTGACTGGCAAAGGGGTCTGTGGAACAAAAAAGGTTAAGAGCCCCTGCTCTAGAGTGACATAATGCAGGTAGTCCTTTGCCCCAGGACATTTCAATTTAATATTCTCACATTATCCTAGCTGTAAGCAGCTTTTCTGTCGTCAGGACAAACTCTGGGAGGGCAAGTTCCCAGGCTCAGTCTCTCAGACTTCACTCGATAGACTGGCACTGACACACATGCACCCCAGTATGCACAATGGGGCCACTCTGCTCCCTCTGGAACAGGGCCAGGGACCCACAGTGGGAGCACAAGCCAGCAAGGGCATCTGGTGCTTATTCTATGGCTTTTGAAGCTGCGTTTTCTTGTTTCAGCACTTGTCCAGTTAATGGAGCCCTTTAACTGTTTTCCATAGTTTTGAGGAAAATTACTTTTTTTTTTTGGAGGTACCAGGGATTGAACCAGGACCTTTACATGGGAAGCAGGTGCCCAGCCACTGAGCTACATCCGCTTCCCTGTTATTGTCTTTAAGATTTCTCTGCTGCTTTGTCCAAGGCACGCTGGAATAGTGGCCACCCTCAGAGCCATTATCCGAAGTAACTGATCAAAGGTGGAACTCTGCGATCAAATCACACAACCCTGGAGTCTGGAGGACTAGGTCTTTATGGCCTGCCCCCAAAAGCTGGCCAGCGCCCAACCTCCAGTTCCCATTGCTGCCTGCTGGAAGGCTGGGGGAAGGGGGATGGTAGCTGCTGCAGCAAGGTTGAAACTCATGGGTATTTATTGCAATTAACCAGCCTCCTCATCACACTCCTCCCTGGATGCTGCACAGTGTTCCTCTAAACTCCAGAGTTTCAAAGTAGTTGATTCAGACAGTCCCTGCCAGTTCAATAGTTGTTTTGATGGCGAGACTGATTCCTGGAGCTTCCTGCTCTGCCATCTTCCCATACAATTTCTCCTTCCTTTCCCTTTCCCTTTCCCTTTCCCTTTCCCTTTCCCTTTCCCTTT
>JAKSZT010054263.1:3469061-3568544 GCA_026826555.1 Tolypeutes matacus
CCTTTCCCTTTCCCTTTCCCTTTCCCTTTCCCTTTCCCTTTCCCTTTCCCTTTCCCTTTCCCTTTCCCTTTCCCTTTCTTTTCTTTCTCCCCCTAGGAGTGCTCACCATATGCAGCCCACCTCTACGATGCTGAGAACCCTCAGACGCCCCTCCGGAACCTTCCTGGCCTCTGCTCTGACTACTGCTCTGCATTCCATTCCAACTGCCACTCTGCCATTTCTCTGCTGACCAATGACCGTAGCCTCCAGGAGACCCATGGAAGGGATGGAGCCCGCTTCTGCCACCTCCTCAACCTTTCTGACAAGGACTATTGCTTCCCCAACGTCCTGAGGAATGACCATCTCAACCACAACCTGGGTGTGGTGGCTGAAGACCATCAGGGCTGTCTGCAGCTCTGCCTGGCAGAGGTGGCCAATGGGCTGAGGAACCCAGTCTCCATGGTTCATGCCGGGGACGGCACCCATCGTTTCTTTGTTGCTGAGCAGGTAGGACTTGTGTGGGTCTACCTGCCAGATGGGAGTCGCCTGGAACAACCCTTCTTGGACCTCAAAAGCATTGTGTTGACCACTCCGTGGATCGGAGATGAGAGAGGCTTCTTGGGATTGGCTTTTCATCCTAAATTTCGCCGCAACCGCAAGTTCTATATATATTATTCATGTCTGGGCAAGAAGAAGGTGGAAAAGATCCGGATTAGTGAGATGAAAGTTTCTCGGGCTGATCCCAACAAAGCTGACCCCAAATCAGAGAGGTGAGACATCTCTGCCCATGAAAATCTGCAACTATCTGCTCTCCAAAGTAAAACCAACAAGTTCTTTGTGATGATATAGGGAACTCTGCTGGTTTTAGAGCTTATAATGTTGACAGAGGAGATGTTGACTAATGAGGATAACTCAGGTTAAACTCTTGTGTCAAGACTCTTCGTGGAGTGTAGCCTTCACCTTACAGTTACTCTAATTAGACCCATGCTTGTTTGTCTTCACAGCAGGGTAAGCAAGGACCAGCAGCTATAAGGGATTGAGAACTGTCTGTAGATAGCATTAATATATTATTTATCATAATAATAGCCACCTCTTATTATTGTGTGGCCACAGGGTCCCAGGCCCTTTACCCTGAATGAGGGAATTCTCATCCTCACATTAAACCATGGCACAAGGCTGTAAAGCTATTGCATTATGGTAAGATTAAGGATTCAATTCTGACTGACCTTAAGCTCATGCTCTTTTCACTCTACCACCCTACCTTTCCCCCTTCTTCTTCTTTCTGCCTTGTCTCTCTTTTCCCACGTGGACAAGTTAGGGGATTTAAAAGAGCATGAAGAACCCACAGCCTGACCCCTGCTGGGCTGCTCAAAGGAAGGGACTGAAAGCCATGGTAGAGCAGAGAATAAGGCCAAGTCCTAGGAAAGGATGGTGCTCCCACGGCTGTGTTTAAAGCTCATGAAGTCATAGTATGAAAGAAAAATGACTCTTGAAAAAGTCACACCAGAAAACAAAGCTACCTGCTCTGTGATCCTTGGAGACCCTGAAATAGGTCTTGGCTGGCTTGGACCAGTCATCTCTGGGTGTCTCAAAAAGAGGCAGCGTTAGCTTGTGTCGAAGCCTTGTGTATGGTTTCTTTTTCTCTTCCAGGGTCATCTTGGAGATAGAAGAACCGGCTGCAAATCATAATGGTGGACAGCTCCTTTTTGGCCTGGATGGCTATATGTACATATTCACTGGGGATGGAGGACAGGCTGGGGACCCCTTTGGCAAGTTTGGAAATGCCCAGAACAAGTAAGCTGGATGGAATCTAGGCCTCTGTCCTGACCCTCCCTCTTTTTTTGAAATGGAGTCTCCAGAGGGTCAAACCTAAATCACCTCTTGCAAAATGTAGTTCTCTCTGTTGAGGCAGTGGGAGAAGCATTTGGTTTTCTGTCCTATACATTTCAGATAGAATCAGTGCATTTTAGTAATTATTATTATAGCTGCTCAAAGTAACTCAATGTGCTGTAGAGAAGAATTCAGAATTTTAAATATTAATATGTATTAGCAGGGAAGCGGCTGTGGCTCAATCAGTAGGGCTCCCGTTTACCATATGGGAGGCCCCGGGTTCGGTTCCCGGGGCCTCCTGGTGAAGGCAAGCCCGCTCGCACGGCGTGGTTAGCTGACCCAGCGAGCACAAGCAGCAAGGGGGGCATAAATGAATAAATAAATAAAATCTTAAAAAAAAAAAAATATGTATTAGCAGGACATTATTTGCCACACCAAGACTTGATCATTTTCAGTTCAATTCAACTCTACATATTTTTGAGTGCCTGCTGTATTCCAGGCTCTGTGCAAGGCCTTGCGAATACTTTAGAAAGTAATTAATAATTGCAGGTATGTCCTGGGTGCTTATTGTGTGCTAGGTACTATTCTAAATACTTTACATGTAATTCTCACAACCCACAAGGGCAGGAATTATTTTTCTTTTTATCTGTTTTGTTCATTGATATATCCCCACCACCTAAAACAGTGGCTGGTACAAGGGAGGCACTCGATAAATATTTTATGGAATGAATGAAAGCTATGAATGTAAATTTTATGGTATCTATTTTACAGATAAGGAAATGAAGGTACAGAGTAGTGGTATAGTTTGTCCAAAGTCACACCGCAAGTAAGTGGCAACCGAAATTCTAGCTCAGACAGTTTGGTGTCAGAGTCCGTAATGGCATAAGAGAAATCATCTTTGGTGCCTGGTCATCCTACCTGGCTTCGTCCTAAGTTTCCCTTTGAGTGACCACCCCAGTTAACCTTGCCCTTGGTGTGACCACAGCCAGCAGGGCCTGTACCTCCATACATTTGGATGGTAAAATCTACCCTCAGCTTGTCCCAATAGCTTCTGCTGCTTTTTCTCCAAACGACCCCTTGCCTTGTGGCACCACGTAACTTCCTAGCAAGGCCTGTATCTTCAAATGGCTTGGATGGTTAGAAGTAGCCCTCAGCTTCTCCAAACAGCCCTTGCCGCTTCTAATTTCCTCACTGTCTGGTCTGAAACTTCCAATCCCCAGTACCAACAGGGAAGCCCTTACCCTTTCCCTCTGGGTCTCAATAAAGGCAAGAGGCCAAGACTCATATGCATTCATCTGCACCCCCCACCCCCCCTCCATGGACCCTCTCAGGAGCCCAGGTTAGGTAAGCCTGGGGCCCCTCTGCCACTCTCATTCTCCCCTCTCTCCCTCCAGGGCCTTTGATCTAACAAAGCTTTCCTTTCATGCATTCCCCACTAGCCGGCTACCTGTTTTTTGTGCCTCATCACCCAAAGAACTTCCATATAACATCCCAAACAGGGGCCAACTGTGCTGCCTAGATAAAGATAAAGGTTATGTGAACCTTCTGTCCTTTGCACCCAGAAAGCACTTGGCTTCCATTATTCTTGGTAATGACAATATGAGGATTAATAATAATAAGCTAACATTTCTAAAATGCCTACTGTGTATCAGGAATTGTATTAAATTCTGTATACACCATAACTCATTTAATCCTGTCATCACAACCACAGTGCAAGGTAGTGTTAACTATCCCTACTTTATAATTGAGGAAACTGAGGCCCAGCAACCATAGTCATTGGCAGAGCTGTTCAAAGCTTCTGCTCTTTCTACTGACCACATTGCTATCTGAGGAAGAATAGGGCCAGCTTTTTAAAAAAATTCACAATATCAGACAAAGCCTTAAGGAAGCTGCCATCATACAAATTAAAAAATTGAAGTTGCTATTTGCACAGGGTCACATGGACCCTGTGGATTTCTCATTTTTGTCATTATTATCTTGTGTTACGTGAGTAGCTTGTAATATTGACATAAACATTTTTTTTTAGAGTGGCGGATGTGCTCAGTGGTTGAAGTGTCTGCTTCTCATATACAAAGTCCCGGGTTTGACCCCCAACACCTCCTAAAAACAAAAAAACAAACTCTCATTGGGGAGCAGATATAGCTCAGTGGTTGAGTGCCTGCTTCCAATGTATGAGGTCCTGGATTCAATCCCTGGTACCTCCATGAAAAAAAAAAGTTTTTTTTTTTTTTTAAAGGGGAAGTCTTAATATCTTGTGCAAATTTAAAAGAAAAAAAAGTCATGTCTCCCCATGTTATTCTCAGCAATTGCTTAGCTTGGAGTCTCAGGAGGCCCTCCTGGGCAGTCTTCTCTGGTTCGGCCCTTGTTTACCTGTACCTGTTTCTTGACCTTCTTTCTTTCAGAAGTTCTCTGCTGGGCAAAGTGTTAAGGATCGACGTGAACAGAGCAGGCTCAGACGGCAAGCGGTACAGAGTGCCCCTGGACAACCCGTTCCTTTCTGAGCCAGGGGCGCACCCCACCATCTATGCCTATGGAGTCAGAAATATGTGGCGCTGTGCCGTGGACCGGGGGGACCCCACCACCCGCCAGGGTCGAGGCCGGATATTCTGTGGGGATGTGGGCCAGAACAGGTTTGAGGAAGTCGACCTCATCATTAAAGGCGGAAACTATGGCTGGAGAGCAAAGGAAGGGTTTGAATGTTATGACAAAAAACTGTGTCACAATGGCTCTTTGGGTGAGTATGGACATCGGTTGGGAGATTTCATGAATGAGTGGTTTTGGGGTGGGTGTTGAGGGAATAAAAACCAAGACAATGTCCCATCCTGCAGGTCCTTAAACCATGACTTTGTTTGAGTCCTGAGGGGTAGTATGTCCTAAAGAGTGGGCCTCCAGCCACTGGCGTTAAAATCACCTTGGACAGTGCTTGTTAAAAAGTAGATTCCTGGGCTCTATCTCAGATCTAATGAATCCGAATCTTGGGTGGATTAGGGGCATGGGATGGATCTAGGAATCTGTATTTTAAATAAATGAGCTGCATGATTCTTTTTTTTTTTTTTTTAATTTTTATTTATTTATTTATTTATTTTTCTTTTTTTAAGGATTTATTTATTTATTTACTTTTATCCATTTTTACATCCCTTCCCCCTCCCCCCCGTTTTTGCTGTTTCTGTGTCCATTCGCTGGGCAACTCTGTGTCCATTTTCTGCCCTCTCTTCTCATCCTTCTCCTCCTGTCTTCACTGGGATTCAATCCTTGGAATCTCTGATGTAGGAGAGAGGCATCCTGCCCGCGCAACCTTAGTTGCTGGTTTTTCGGTGCGTCTCATCTTGCCTCTCCCTTGTGTCACTCTCCTATTATGTCATCATCTTGCTGGTGGCTCGCGGGAACGGGTGGTGCGCCCGCGCACAGGGCCTAGCGGCCCACGCACCTTCTATATATTTTTTAAATTTTTACCAGGAGGTCCCGGGGATCGAACCCAGGTCCCTCCATATGGGAGATGGACGCCAACCAAATATAGCCCCCTGCTATATCTCTTAAGGTTGACCAGAGATACCTAGAGTTACAGTCTTTTCCCATACAGGATGGACATATAATAAATCAGGCTTAGTTTATCACCAGCATTCTAAAAACCAGACCTAGGGAGGAAAACGAGGTCTGGGGACACATGCATGGTTTCTAATATAGCGAATGTTGCATGATTCTTATGCATATTACTTTGAGAACCACTGGCAGAGGAAAACCAGTGGCTGTATATTTTGGGAAAGCCCACTGAAATGATAATCCATATATAGTCAAGTAAGAGTACAATTCTCAAATATTAATAACCATTTTCCTTTGCAAATCAACAGTCAAGCTGTACTTTAGAAACTCCAGTTGGCTCAAAATTCCAGTTTTCTGATTCTGTCAGTATTTACATAGTCTTTTTGGCTTCTACATTACAAAACCATAGTCCAGATCCACACAATATTTTTCAAATCCTTGAACCTGCATCTCTGACATCTCAACCTAGGAGGAAAACTTAGATGTGTGGATTTCCAGTTGCTCTTTCATAAATGGAGGAATTTGGGGCTTACTATCTCCCTGCAGATAACAGTCAAGTGGGAAGCTCACAAATACCATGGCTGGTCTGTTGAGAAAAATTGACAGAATTCATTTGGCTGCCTGTCCTACCATTAAAATGCCCCCTTCTTCCTCCTCGAATCCTCCATTTTTGACCATGACACTCACTGTCTTCCCTTGCTCTTGGACAGATGACATTCCACCAATCTATGCTTATAGCCATGCAGTGGGGAAGTCAATCACTGGAGGTTATGTCTACCGTGGGTGTGAATCCCCAAATCTCAATGGCCTCTACATCTTTGGGGACTTCATGAGTGGGTAAGGAAAAGTTGGTGTCCCCTCTCGTTTTGTTTTAATTTTCTTAATGAGGTATCACTTACATATAGTGAAATACATTCTTAAGGAATGAAGTTTTACAAATGTATAGATAAGTGTATTACCACCAAAGGTATCAAATTGCAGAACATTTCCACCATCTGAGAAGGTTTCTTTTTGCCTTATTCCCCATAAAAATCACCCCTTTCACACACACACATACACACCAGCTAGAGGTAACCACTATTCTGACCTCTCTCACCACAGATTAGCTTTGCTTCTATAACTTCTTAAAAATGGAATCCTATTGTACATACTCTTCTTTTGTGTGTGTGTCTGGCTTCTTTCATTCAACAGAATGTCTGTGAGATTCATTAAGTTTGTTGCATGTATCAGTAGTTTGTCTTTTTTTTTTATTGCTTTATAGTTATTCCACTGAATTCCATTGTACGAATGTACAATGAAATTTTCCTGGTGATGGACATTTTGGCTGTTTCCAGTTTTGTAATATTGTGAATAAAGCTGTTACAATTGTGTTTCATAGGTCTTGAACATCTAAGTATTTCATATTTTTTGATATTTTTGTACATAGTATTTTGATAAATTTTAATATCTGATTATTCATTAATAGTATATAGAAATAATTTGTTTTGGCAGTTTGAGCGTGTATCTGGCAAACTTGATGAATTTCTTATTAGTTCTAGTAGCTTTTTTGTAGATTTTATTGGATTTGTAGAAGATCATTTTGTCTGCAAATATAGACAGTTTCACTTTTTCTTTTCTGGGTTGGAAGAATTTTACTATTATTTTTCTTGTCTTATTGCTCCACTTAAACCTTCAATTCAATGTTGAATAGAAGTTTTTCACCAATAAGTATGAGATGAGCTGTAGGTGTTTTGTACATGCCCTTCAAGGTTGAGGAAGTTTCTTTTTATTCCTAGTTTACTGAGGGTTTGTATTGGGTATGGATGTTGGATTTTGTCAAATGCATTTTTTTGCATCTATTGAGAGAACTAGGTGGTTTTTTCGTTTTCAGTTTCTTCATATGGTGAATTACATTGATTGATTTTCCTATTGTTAAAGCAGTATTGCTTTATTGCATTTTACTCATGTGAGATAGTGATCTGTTTTTATGTCTTGTAATATCTTTGTCAGGTTTTGGTGTCAGGGTAATGCTGGCCTTATAGAATGAGTTGGGAAGTATTCCCTCCTCTTCAATTATCTGGAAGAGTTTGTATAAAATTTGTTATTTCTTCCTTACAAGTGAAGCCCTCTGGGCTTGAAAAGAGTTTTCTATGTGGAAAGACTTTTAACTTCAAGTTCAATTATAGGCTATTCATCTTCTTTCTTTCTGCTATGCTTTGGTAGTCTGTGTCTTTCAAGGAACTTGTGTATTTCATCTCAGTTGTCAAATTTATTGGCATAAAGTTGTTCATAATATTCCATTATTATCATTTCAATAGTTACAGAAACTATAGTGATGCCATCTATCTTATTTAGGTAATTTATGTCTTCTCCCTTTTCCCTGTTCAGCCTGGCTAGAGGTTAATCAATTTTATTGACCTCAAAGAATCAGTTTTTGGTTCATTGATTTTTTAAAGTTTTTTTTTAATTGATTTTTAAAAATATATTTTTACTGTTTTCTATTTTATTGATTTCTACTCTGATAATTATTTTCTTCCTTCTGCTTGCTCTTCTATTTCTAGTTTCTAAAGATGGAAGCTGAGGTCATAAATTTGAGAGCTGTTGTCTTTTCTAATATATGTGTTTACTGACATAAATCCATAAATTTGATAGATTGTGTTTCTGTTTTCATTCCATTAGAATTTTTCCCTTTTTTTTCTTTTTTGACTCACAAGTAATCTAGAAGTATATTACTTAGGTTCCAAACATCTGGGGATTTTCCAGAGATCTTTCTGATATTGACTTCTAATTTAATTTTATTATGGTTACAGAATATATTTTATATGACTTGAATATTTTTATATTTATAGAGACTTGTTTTATGGCCAAAAATATGGTAGTCTTTGTAAATGTTCCATATACACTGGAAAAGAACATTCCTTCTGCTCTTGTTGGGTGGAGTGTCCTATAAATGCCAATTAGCTCAAGTTGGTTGATTATGTTGCTTAAGTGTTCTAGAGCCTTTTCTGTTTAATCATTTTATCAATTTGGAGAGAGGGCTATTGAAATCTCTGTCTATAATTTGGATTTGCCTATCTTTTCTTGTAGTTCTCTCAGTTTTTGCTTCATGTATTTAGAAACTCTATTATTAGGTATATTATTATTTAGGATTGTTATGTCCTCCTGATGATTGATCCCTTCATCATTATGTAATGATCTTCTTTATCCCTGGGAATATACTTTGCTCTGAAATCTACTTTGTATAATACCAGTACAGCCACTCCAGCTTTTCTTTGATTAGTGTTAGCATGGTATGTGTTTTTCTACCCTTTGAGTTTTAATTTATTTGTGTCTTTATATTTAAAGTATGTTTCTTGTAGGCAGTACATAGTTGTCATGCTTTATTATATAATCTGACAAGCTCTGCCTTTTAATTGAGATTGAGCATTTACCTTTAATATGATTATTGGTATAGTTGTTTGTCTACCATCTTACTATTTGTTTTTTTGTTTGTTTGTTTGTTTTTTACTTGGAGGTCCCAGGGATCGAACCCGGGTCCCTCCATATGGGAGACAGATACCCAACCATTTGAGCCACATCCACCCCCACTATTTGTTTTTATTTGCCTCATCTATCTTTTGTTCCTGCTTTCCTCTTCTTCTGTCTTCTTATTTTTTTCTTTTCTTTAGGAGGCCCTGGGAACTGAACCCGGGCCTTCTCCCCATGTGGGAGGCAGGCGCGCAACTGCTTAAGCCACATCTGCTCCCTGCTCGTTTGTTTTTTGCTTGTTGTCTGCTCATTGTTTTTGCTCATTGTTTTTTTTCTCCTTGTCTTCTTGTTGCTTTTGCTTGTTGTCTGCTTGTTTGTTTGTCTTCTTTAGGAGGCACTGGGAATGTGTGCTCAACCACTTGAGCCACATCCATTCCCCTGTCTTCTTTTTTTTTAATTGAGTATATTTTATGATACATATTTTCTCTTTTGTTTGCTTATATTTCTTTGATTTATTAGTTTAGTAATTGCTTTAGGGTTTGTAGTATACATCTTTAGGTTATTACAGTCTGGTATTGTATTAGTTATCTATTGCTGCCAAACCAATTATCCCAAAATGTTGTGGCTTAAAACAGCGCACATTTATTATCTCACAGTTTCTGTGGATCAGGAAACTAGCCATGGCTTAGTTGGTCCTCTGCTTCTCAGCCTCTCATGAAGTTTAAGTCAAGTTGTCAACTAGGTCTAGAGTCTCACCTGAAGGTTTATCTGGGAAATGATCTGCTTCCAAGCTCACTTACGTGGTTATTGGCAGGATTCACTTCCTTCAGAGTTTGTGGACTGAGGGCCTCAGTTCCTAGTTGGCTTTTGGCTGGAGGTAGCTCTCTGTAGCTTGCCACATGGCAACTTGCTTCATCAAAGCCAGCAAGAGGGAGAGTCTGACAACAAGACGGAAGTCACAGTATAATGTAGCTTAATCAAAGAAGTGACATTGCATCATCTTTGCCATATTCTGTTGGTCAGAAGCAAGTCACCAGGCTAGTTCATACTCAAAGGGAGGGGATTGCACAAGGGCATAATACCAAAGACAGGGATCACGGGGGGCTATCCTAGAGTCAGCCTGCCACAGATATCACACAACTTCACTGTAGTATAAGAACCTTATAGCACCGTACTTCAATTTTTCCCTTCCCAGCCTTTATGCTGTTGTTGTCATACATTTGACTTATGCATATGTTATAAACCTCATAATACATTGCTATTATTTTTCAAATAATCAATTATCTTTTAAGTATTTAGATAATAAGAATATATGTGTGTATGTGTGTGTGTGTATGTGTATTCACAAAGTTACTCTGATAGGCTGAATAATGGCTCCCAAATGACCCATGTCTTAACCCCTATAACCTGAGGATGTCACCTTATCTGTTAACAGGGACTTTGCAGATGTGATTAGTTAAGGATCTTGAGATGGGGAGATTATTCTGGATTATCCAGGTGAGTTCTAAATATAATCACAAGTATTCTTATAAGAGGGAGACAGGGATTTGAAGACAGGAGAAGATGAAGGCAATGTGATGAGAGAGAGAAAATTTGATATGATGTGGGGCCATGAGCCCAGGAATGAGGGCAGCCTTTAGAAGCTGGAAAAGGCAAGGAAACGGATTCTCCCCTAGAGCCTCCAGAGGGAGTGCAGCCCTGCTGACACCTTGACATTGGCCTACGAAACCCATTTTGGAATTTTGGCCTCCAGAACAGTGGGAGAATAAATGCATGTTGTTTTAAGCCACCAAGTTGTGGTGATTTGTTATAGCAGCAATAAGAAAGCAATACAGTTAGCACACCTAATTTTCATCGTTCCTTTGTGTAGATGCATGTTCCCTTTGGATGTAGTTTCTCCTGCCTGAGGAACTTCTTTTAACATTTCTTGAATAATGGGTCTGCTAGTGATGAATTTTCAGCTTTTTCGTGTCTGAAAATCTTTATTTTGCCTTCATTTTTGAAAGATGTTTTCACTGGATATAGAAGTCTATGCTGACATTTTTTTTCAATTCTATAAAGATGTTGCCTCACTATTTCTATCTTGCATCACTTTCAATGAGAAATCTGGTGTCATCCTTATATTTGTTCCTCCATTCATAGTAAATCATTTTTCCTCTGGCCACTTTTAAGCTTTTCTCTTTTATCATTGATTTTATACAATTTCATTATGATGTACCTTGATTTGTCTTCACATTTCTTGTGCTTGGAGTTTGTTGTACCTCTTGGACCTGTGAGTTTATAGTTTTTCAGAAATTTGGAACATTTTTGGCTATTATTTCTTCAAATATTTTTTTCTATTACCCACCCTTCTCTGTCCTTGGGAGTCTCCAATTACATGCATATTAGGCAGCTGAGAGTTGACCCACAGCTCACTGATGATCTGTTCATGTTTAAACATGAACATGTGTTTGATTTTGGGTAGTTTCTATTGCTTGTCTTCAAGTTCATGAATCTTTTCTGTTGCAGTGTCTAATCTGCCATTCATCCCACCCAGTATGTTTTTATTTTTTATTTTCAGATATTGCTCTTTTCATATCTAAGAATTTGAGTTGGGTCTTTTTTATATCTCCCATGTCTCTACCTAACTTTTTGAACATATAGAATATGGTAATAATAACCATTTTAATGATCTTGTCTGCTTATTTTAACATCTGTATCCATTCTATGTCAGTTTCAACTGATTGATTTTTCTCCTCACTAAGGATTGTATTTTCCTCCTTTATACATGCCTAGTAATATTTGATTGGCTGCCAGACATTGTAAATTTTACTTCTTGGGTGGTGGGTATTTTTGTAGTCCTGTAAATATTACTGAATTTTGTTCTGGGACACAGTTACATTACTTGGAAATAGTTTGATTCTTTCAGGTCTTGGTTTTAGTACTTTTTAAGGCATAGACAATGTGGTGCTTATTCTAGAATTATTTACTCCCTACTTCTTAGGAAGAGCTTCCTAATAACTCTATCCAGTGCCCCCTGAATTATATTTACACTATTCCTGGTCCAGTGTAAGTGCTGGCTACTCTTCCTTTAATTCTTCCCCCCGCTTCAGGTAGTCTCCTCACATGCATTGATTATTGAGTATACTGATGAATACTTGAGGGCAACCCTTTGCAAATCTTGGGAGGTCATTCTCTGTGCAGCTCTCTTCTTTCTGATATTTCTTGTTGCAAATGATCTCCTTGTGCTCTCAGCTCTGTCTTTTCAATGGGTTTGCTGGGCTGTGTTTGCATTTTCTGTCTTGGAAACTCACTCAAGGGACAGTTGTAGGGTTCATCTTGTTTGTTTCCCATCTCTCAGGGATCACAATCATTCATTGCCTGATGTCCAGTGTTGTTAAGCCATTGTTCATTCTATTTTGCTCAGTTTTTGGTTGTTTAAGGAAGGAGGGCAAGTCAGGTCCTGTTACTCCATCTGGTCTAGAAAGGATGTTTATGCTTTCATATTGAAATTCTTGGTTGCAGAGATGGGGTAGAGTTAGTAAGTGATCAGTTCCTTTATCATCACTTGTGAGAAATTTGGCATTTCATTGTTCTTCGTGTTTTTTTTCTCCACAATCCCACTCCACACATATCACTGGTTAACATACAGTCAGTGATTCTTAATTGGGGCAGATACATCAGAACCACCTGTATGGGCATCTTTGGACTCAAAACTTTTCAGGTTATTCTAATGAGTACTCCTGGTTTACCCGACTCACTTCCCCTTTTCTTCTAAACCCTTGCTTTTATTTCAGATAAATGATAGAGGAATATGAAGCATATTCTTGTTACTATATAGACATAATTAATAATAATAATAGCTAATAGCTTTTGAGCCCTTATTATGTGTTAGGTACCTTGGTGAGACCTGTATGTATATTATCTTATTTAAACTTCTCCTACCTCCCCATGGTAAGTTCTATTATCATTCCCCATTTTACAGATAAGAAAGCTGAGGCTTAGAGATATTGAGCAATTAGCTAAAGATCACCGAACTAATAAAAATACGATTAGTTTTTTGTAGTAATGTAACCTTCACAGGGCACTGAACTCTTTTTTATAATAGAGAATGGGCTTCCCCATCAGCACAAGGCAAGTAGCAGCTTTTTGATTCATGGGGGAGACTAGTTATTGCCCTCTTTTGGGGAGACTCTGAGTCTAGGAGGAAAAGTATCCTGCAGAGTGGAAATATGGATTCCTAAAATATAAGGTTTTATTTTTCATCTAGTCGACTTATGGCTTTACAGGAAGATGGAAAAACCAAGAAATGGAAGAAACAGGACATTTGCCTAGGCAACACGGGGGCCTGTGCCTTCCCAGGGCTCATCAGTACCTATAGCAAGTTCATCATCTCTTTTGCTGAAGATGAAGCAGGTAATGAATACAGGGTTATTTGACTTCTGCTTACTGGACCTGAGATAACCACAGGCATTGACTGAACATTGATTGTTTTTATTGTTATTGAAATGCTAACTACCATATCTACAATCACCACCATTTAGTCATCTCTTATAATGTACCACTGTTCTAAGCACCGTACATTTTTCATCTTTTTAAATAATCACAGCACCCCCATGATGTACTTATTATGCTGCTTTCGTCAATGAGGAAACAGTCTGATTATGCCAACCTACCCTTTCTTGGTTGAACTGCACACCCCATTGTGAAGGGCCAGTCAAGGTCCACACTTTGGTCTTTCTGATCCTTTGCCTATGGGGAGGTTCATGTGCTCCTTCCCTCCCTGCTTTTATTCGAATCTGCAGTTATAGGACCAGGGGCAGGGTCAGACTAAGTGGGCATGGGTGTTAATCCTGCCGGTGTGGCCTGGGAGGTGTCACCTCTGGCGAGCTGACCGGCCAGCCTTGCTCCTGACCCGTGAGAGTTTGCAAGGGAACTGCTGTAAGCGAGCAAGGGTGAATTCTTTCTTGAGAGAGCTGAGAAGAGAGTAAATAGATATCCAGGTAGGAGGCCAGCCAATGGACAGATTAGGCACACATTATAGGCGTCAGTAAGGCCAGGCATGCAAGCGCATATGCATATGGGCGGGGGTGCGGGGGCTGGGGGGAGAGACAGAGACAGAGAGACACAGAGAGAGAGAGGAGAGGAAAAGAGACACAGCTCTAAAAAATTTCCTGAACTTTTGTCATCAGAAAACTCATTTTTAATTTCAACTTTACGTAAGTTATGTTACATTTTCAAAGAAAAATTTTTATTTAATTTTACCCGTGATAGTTTCAGTATTTGGTACTGGGTATAGCCACGCTTGGCAGCAAGGAAGAGAATAAAATGATCTCTTGGGGTTCCTTCCAGACCTAGGCTTCTCTGGAGGTGTAAATCAGACCCTTGAAGCTTTCCTAATACTTGGTTTCTTTCTTCTCTGAGCCAAAGGGTGGATGTTACAAGACCTTTACTCAAGGAGGATATAAACAGATCCAGTCAGTCCCTGGACCCTTTCCGAGCATTTTATAAGACTAGAGCATGGTTTAGAAAATTCAATTATTTTGAATAGAAAAAAGTCTATGAGAGTTCCAAATTGGAAGCCCAAATATATAAAAATGTAGAGAACCACAGATTGGCAGAAGGATGCTCAATGGAAAGTGGATGACGGGAAAGCCCCAGGCCATGGTGGGGCCTCTCCCCTGCTGGAGCACCCTCAGGTGGTGCTTAGGGTGGAGCCACCCCTCTGGGAGAATGGAGCTCCCGGGAAGCTGGAGACCCCTCGTGACAGGCCGTCCAGTGGGCCCTGGGCTGCCATCTTCTTTGGCTTGCCCCTTTTCAGGTAGGCTTAGGAAGCCTGGTTTTGCTGGTTTGGTTTGTTGTGCCTTTAGACTCTTTCTGGAGAAAACTGGCAGTTTTTGAATATTAGTCAGTACATCTGGCAAAAAAACTAAGCGTTCTTGGCTGAATTTTATGGAGTGGACCTGCCAAGTTGTCCACAAGCCAGGCTTTGCCCAAAGGTGGCCTTAAAGCCAGTGAGGCTGTTCATGAGGCAAATTTTCTTCCAGAGTTGCTTGCTTTTGTGTTTTTGCTTAAAATGTTTCAGATTTTCCACTCTTGTTGTATTCTTTCTCACTTATAGACATTTTTAGAACTGAGTATTATTTCACAATTTTTTTTTTTATCCTTCATGGGCTATAGGTAAAAGAAACTTAAAAATTATTTTTAAAGAAGCTTTAGATTACACGAATGTTACATAGAAAATATAGAGGATTCCCATATACCTCACCTCTCCCCCTCAAATACATTTCCCCATTAACAACATCTTTCATTAGTGTGGTAAATTTGTTACAATTGATGAACACATATTGAAGCATTGCTACTAACCATGGTCTGTAGTTTACAATATGATTTACACTTTGCTCCGCACAATTTTATAGGTTTTGACAAAATGTATAATGGCCTGTATCCATCGTTGCAATGTCATGCAGAACAATTCCAATGTCCCCAAAATGCTCCATGTTGCACCTATTCTTCCCTCTCCTTCCGCTCAGAAGGTGATCACTGTCTTTATTTCAGTGTTACAGGTTCTTATGTTACTAGAAGTCTCCTTTAGTCCCTAGTTGCATTCCACCCCCCCTTATGGTTCTTCATTCCTCAATCTTGAGGGTTTTGGCATGTTGATGCCCACTCTACATATGATTGAGAGGGGGCTTAGATCCCAGAGGGCAGATGGAAGGAACTATCTGCTTGCAATTGTAGATACTCTCCGTTTTTTGGGATGGGTATTGTCTATCATCATCCTTTTGTTAGTTGTCCTAGGAGAGTCCCATGGACTGAAGAGTAAGTGTTCTGCTACATTCTCTCATAGAGTGGCAAGAATCTCTAGAGCACATGGGCAGTGCCTAGCAAAGGAGGACAGACCAATGCCAGACCCTTGATATTAATGCTTGTACTTATGAACCTTGTTCTTGTGAAATTCAAACATAGCCTAGTAATATACATTGCCTAAGATTACCTCCTGAAAGCCCCCTTGTTGCTCAAATGTGGCCTCCCTCTAAGCCAAACTCAACATATAAACTCACTACTATTCCCCCCGCATGGGACATGACTCCCAGAGATAAGCCTACTTGGCACCGAGGGATTATTACCAAGCACCAACTAGCAATGCGTTTGGAAAAAGAACTTGATCAAAAGGGGGAAATATTAAATATAAATGAGTTTTTATGGCTAAGAGATTTCAGAGTGAGTTGGGAGGTCATTATAGAGGTTACGCTTATGCTCGTTTTTGGAGGATCTCACTGACTGCCACAGTAAACAGTGCCTCAAGCAGGGGTACTCCTGAGGGCTCTAGAGACATCTGGACACTATAGGCAGGGCAGACAACCCAGGAATTTGGCACCCTGTCAGTGGGCCTTGCCTTGAAAAATATAATATATCCCCCCAATGTATTGGAGTTAGACTCATTTATAATTTTCCTACACATGGTTCTTATGCCCCTTTTATTAGAACCTATAATTAGCACTTTACCTGTTAAATATGTGTCCCAGAGACTTAAATCTTCTGGCTGTTTATATGCCAGTTGAGCCCTAAAAGTAACTTTTTAATTGAACCATTTTGCTTACCTCTGCCTCAACTATTGGTTTAACTTATTTACTAAGTTATTATAGCTGATAGTTGGTGTAAATAAACAATTACTGAGTGGAGCTGCCCACTGCTAAGTTTTAATAGATTGGATTTCTGACTGTCACTGGAGGGGGCTGGCCAAAGTAATAATAATTGTGGTAAAGTCACACTGTATGCATTTTATTTTACATGGAACCTTATAACTTGTTTTTTTTCCCCCTAAAAATATATATATTTAAATGTCAGCTGGATATTACAGATGAAATTTAAACCTCAAACTATATTTTCCCCCTAAAATGCAATGGTAAATCTATGACCTGTTTTAAAACATATAGTCGCATGTAGGGAATATGTAGCAATCCAGGGTTTTAAATTCTCCTTTTGATCAGGAAGGTCTTTGTGTGGTTGGGGACTCCTGCACATGAGAGACTTGTACGAGGGGACCCTTGGCAGACACCGCATTTACCTAATGGGAGAATCAACTCTCACTGCCTGGGGTTTCCAATCAGAGGTCAAACTGCTTTTGGGTAGGGTGTGTCCTAACTCCTTTGACATATAGTTTGTCAACACAAAACCATAGTCCATTTGGCAGATTTTACTTGTGTGGGGGACTCTGCAAAGACCATGAAGCCTGTACTCAGCACAAGACAAACAGTGGTTACCATTCTCTACAAATGTGAGGACCCTCTAAGGCTTTGCAAATTTTCAGTGTAATGGATGTTTCCTTCCATGAAAAACTGAGAGCGTTGTGGAGGACACACAATACAATTGTACAGACATTGTGCCAGATTCACATAGACGTTTAAGACACAGCACCGGTCCTGGAGTAGAGAGAGAAGAAAATAATAGTAACTACTGATTGTTATTGAACACTTTCTAATTTAATACCTAACAATCAAGTGAGATATTATTATCCTCATTTTATCAATCAATCAATCAATCAATCAATCAATCCTGGGGGTTATGCAGGTTAAGAGGTTGACTGAGATGACACAGCTAGTAACCGGTGGTACCAGAATTTGAACCCAGATTTGCCTAACTGAAGCTGGGGCTCATAAACCCAATACACACAGATAATGGTAAAACAAGGTAGAATGAGGTAGTTACTCAGAGAAAGAAACAGCATTCTCTGGAGTTCGAACAGGAGTAAATAGGAGCAAACAGGGGCTCTTGCTAAATGAAATGAAGGAGAGAGTAGGTAGAAGTGATTTTTGTGGGTCATGGAGAGGACAGGAGGAGACGCTGAAGGGGAGGAGGGTCACAAGGAAATAAGGAGCCCAAGCACTGAAGGAGGAAACAGGGAAAAGAGTGAGGCTGAGGGAAACTAAAGCAGCAGGGAAAGATGCAAAGCAAATAATAAATGGTCTTTGGCCTTTGTATTCCTGTTTCCAAGGTTTTGCAGAGAATCTTTATAGGGAAAAAGAGATGGGGAAGAAAATAGAGATTAATGGAGATAAAGTTTCTGAGAGCATAGAGGTAAGGAGGAAGCCCACTTAGGTCAATAAACATACCTGAAGTAGCTCTGATATGCCACACTCTAAGCTGGGCTCTGTGGGTTCAAAGATGGCCTTTCCCCTTCGAGGAGCTCACAGGCCAGTGAAGTCCTGGGTGCCAGTCAGGATTCCAGGATTCTGGTGCAGGGGCTGCATTTTAGGGCCACAACCCCATTTCAATTATTTTCTGTGAATCCAGCTCTGTGTCTTGGTCCTGTCTGACGTCTGCTTGCCTGTTTCTTTAGGGGAGCTGTATTTCCTGGCCACCTCTTACCCCAGTGCCTATGCACCACACGGATATATTTACAAATTTGTCGATCCCTCAAGGTGAGAGTTGGTCTCATTTTCTTCGTGGGTGCTTCTTTATCAGTCCATAGCTCTATGGCAGGTAATAAAAACAGTCTTCCCAAGAATTACCAAAACTTAACAATGAAGCAAACACACGCTCCAGGTGAATAGCAGTTTGGACAAATGTGTAGAAAACAATGTGTCTAAAGGAACGATGGAATATTGGGGAAATGGTCTCCTTGTGGTTGGAAATGAGGGCCTTGAGGCTTTCTGGGATGACTAGGCTAGGCCTGTGGCTCCTACTTTTTTGATATGCTTCAGGAAAATTCTGTCTTGGATCATCTGACAACTGGTCTACACCTCAGACCCTCTGGGTAAGTACTGCTGTCCTATCTCTTGGGCTTGGCCGAGGTCTCAAAGTCTTCGGTAAATACCTTACATGCCCAAGTTCTCAGCCTGTCCACTGTGGCAGTATTTCTTCACTGGCTAGACTCTGTTTTTTACTTCTGCTTATTTGCCCACCTCTCTCAGAGGCTAACCAACCTCCAACCGTCCAGGCAAAAGCCACAACACAGCTCCCCCCTTTTGGGGTCACTGGGTCTGAGGTTAGTGGATCTGCCCCTGGGGGTGGGTCATGGGTGATACAGTGCCTCTTCCTGAGGGTCTGGGATTGCACTCGGGATTTATCTCAGGATCCTGCCCAAGTCTCCCCGTGAATCCATTTGCAGATAGACCTGGAGAGGAAAACCTCCCTCTGAGGCTTAGATAACCCATGTCTGGTTTGGCATTAAGTGGATATTAGGCAAGAAGGTCCAGTCACTGGGAAATGGATGTGGCTCAAGCAATTGAGCTCCCACCTACCACATGGGAGGTCCGGGTTCAGTTCCCAGTGGTTCCTAAAGAAGACGAGCAAGAGAGTGAGCTGACACAATGGGCTGGTGTGGCGAGCTAATGCAACAAGATGACGCAGCAAGAGACACAAGGAGGAAGACATAATGAGAGACACAACAAAGCAAGGAGCAGAGGTTCCTGGTGCTTACTAAAGAGGATGAGCAGGATGGTGAGCTGGCGCATTGGGCAGGCACGGTGAGCTGATGTGACAGGATGACGTAACAAGAGACACAAGAGGAAAAACATAATGAGAGACACAATAAAGCAGGGAATGGAGGTGGCTTAAGTGATTAGGCGCCTCCTTCCCACATCGGGGGTCCTGGGTTTGGTTCCCGGTGCCTCCTAAAGAAACAAAGAAGATGAACAGACACAGCAAGTGCAAACAACAAGGGGGTGGGGAGAGATAAATAAAATAAATCTAAAAAAAAAAAAAAGAATTAGTGTGCTATTAGAAGGGGTGGCTGACATTGTTAAAGGGCCTTGTCATGAGCTCCTGAAGGATTTTTCTTAATGGTTTCACCATCGTCCTCATCAGCAACAGCAGGAGAATCATCGTCATTGTCATTATCATCATCTGTTGATCACTTATTACCTGCTGGGCACTGTTCCCCATGTTTTTTTTACTAGGAGGTACCGAGGATTGAACCTGGGACCTTGTACATGGGAAGCAGGCACTCAACCACTTGACTTACTTCTGCTCCCCTGTTCCATGTGTTTTTATCTTACTTTTTATCAATCATTTATGGTGTTCCAGGCACACAGATCTTCCTTGTGAAGTGGGTACTTTTTTATTTTATAGATGCAAACACTGAAGTTTAGCAAGGTTTATTTGCTCATGGTCATCAGGATTCCACCAATTCTGCCTGTTGCCCTAGTAAATGTCCACACCCCCATTACTACACTGTTTCCCCAGGGCCCGAGGTGCCCCCAGTGTCCTCTTCATCTGAGCTTATTTCTTACTACATCTGCCCCATCCCCATGGATAACTGAGGGCTGAACCCGATTCTCACAAATATATGCCCCTCTGGTAGGATTGACTTACGGGTTACATCTTCAGAGCCTCCTGTCCTCACCCTTTCTCTCCGTGTTTTAGGCGAGCACCCCCAGGCAAGTGCAAATACAACCCAGTGCCGGTGAAAACAAAGAGTAAGCGGATCCGGTTCAGGCCACTCGCCAGTGAGTCTCAGCCAGAGGTTGGCGTTGGGGCGCAGGCGCAGTGCCCTCAGCAAACGCTTTTCTCTCCCGGGTTGGAGTGTGTGTGTGTGTGTGTGTGTGTGTGTGTCTCCATTTCTCCCTTAGGGTCTATCTTTTGGAGGAGGGCTGTTACGTGTGGCTCAGTCTATACGTGTTCTCTGCATGCCAGAGTGAGTGGGAGTGACACCTGCTTCTACTGTTACATGTCATTCTTGTGCGTGAGTTCATTCATTCATTCGTTCGTTCGTTCATGTATTCATTCCTTCATTTGGCATTGCTTGTTTAGTACATACTATGCCACAGTGTTGTGCCAAGCCCTGGGAATACATAGGGGGACAATAAACACTCTGAATTGAAGGAGCTCAGAGTCAAATGGGGGTTGGGGGGCAGTGTAGGAAAATAAAGAAATTAAATACAGCACCGGGGCATTGTATACACAGATGTACAGGGGATTGGGAGAGCCCCAAGAATGATGAGTTCTTCTTGTGTTGGGGTGGGGATTCAGAAAAGGAGGGATACTCTCTCAGATATATATCTAAGAGAATGAAAGAATCGTAATTTTAAAGAACTATGTATGATATAACCCTCATGCGGCCTATGTTTCCTGGGTGGTGTTTCCCTTAGAGCTACATTCCAGGACGTATATTCCTCATCAAATACATGTTTATTTTCCAGAGACAGTCTTGGACTTGCTAAAGGAGCAGTCAGAGAACGCTGCTAGGAAACTACCCGGTGCAACCTCAGCTTCCAGCCCTGAGCGGTCCTCATCCCGCAAAGTTTCCTCCAGGAAGCCGGCTTCTTCCGCGAGCAGCAGGAAAACGTTGCGAGGGTCTGGTACGAAGAAAGCCAGAGTGTGGGGGAGAATGAAGAGCCGGAAACCCCCCAGGAGCAGGGTGACCGTGTCAGCACAGCGGACACGGGCTGGCAGAAGTCTCCCTTGGCCCTTTCTGCCAAGGTGGCCGAAAAACGGGCGCGCAAGAGGAGCCCCAGCTCGCCACGCGGAAGCTGGTGGTGAACGCGAGCCTTGGAAGTATGGAAAGAGGGGGCTACCACGGGAAGCTCGCCGTCTAATGGGAATGAATGAGCTGTGTGTGTGTACGGGGCACTTCTGCGGGAAGACCACATCCCACGTTGCCAGCGCTGGTGGGTAATCCTGCCCCATAGTCTGTTAATGTGCCAGAATCTCACTTGATGTGTCTATTTTGTTCCCTAAATGCCTACAACCCAAGGAAATAAATCAACATTTGCTCAAACATGTATATCCTGTGATCTCCTGGATGTTTTTCTGGTATTGGGAAATCTGTGCCTCACCAAAAGTTTGCCTATAAACCAGGCTTCACTCTCGTGCCTCATCCCAGGTCTAGGAGGCCTGCCAATGACAGGCTTCCACGGAAAGTCCCTCAGAAATGGGCATTTTCTTTGCCCCAGTCTGAAGCTCGGGGACTGAACAAGGGCAGGTTCTCTTCTGTACCCCCAGGACGTAGTATTTTGCCTTGGCAAATAGCATAATAAACATAACTACACTTTTCTGGAGTACCTATTATATGCCAAAGTTATAGACTTTATCTTAGAACTTCAAAACAACCTTCTGGGGAGTGGGTGTAGTTCAGTGGTTGAGCGCCTGATTTCTATGTATGAGGTCCTGGGTTCAATCCCCTGTACCTCCTAAAAAAAAAGGAAAAAAAAAAAGTCCCTATCTTTTAGGGGGGCAGATGTAGCTCAGCAGCTGAGCGTAGGGTTCAATGCATGGTGCCATCTTAAAAAAAAAAACACAAAGAACCTTGCTTCTTAATTGCTGGGCTGCTATATAACCACTGTTGAAGATGAGGAAACCGAGGGTTGGGGAAATTAAGTGATTTGCTCTAGACCATAGCAGTGAGGGAAGAGGGAATGGTTCAGCTGGATTTGAACCAATGACCACTTTCCATGGCCCATGCTCTCTAGAAGGCCCTCAGAGAAGGTTTGCAGCTTTTGAACCACTTAGGCAATTGGCATAAAATGGCCAGATTTCTGAGGAATAACGAACTGAGGGAGAAAATGATCCTTGTCTTCATGAAGCTCTTCAAATCATGGCAAACATCCAGAACAGTGCCGGTAGTTCAGCTTAAGGAGAACAAAAACATCAATGATTAGGACTGTTAGGAACCTTTAGAGGTCAGATGGGGTTGGACCTACTGCAGGCAGATTTTTGGACACCCAGAGATGCAGGATCCATCTTTTTTTTTTCATCAACAGTTTCTGTGTGTAGGGTATTTTCTTATCGAACCTACATCCATCAAACCTCTCTTTAATTCTTTTTCTCTTGTTCTTTCTTTTGGAATGATGCAGTTTCACTTGATGGCCAAGTAACCCTGAGTAAGTAGACTTGGTACTAAGGAATTAGAGGATCAGAAATGGCTTTACAAAAAGGCATTTGAGGAAGCAGGTGTACCTCAAGCAGTTAAGCGGTCACCCCCGACATGGGAGGTCCCGGTGTTTCCTAAAGAAGACAGACAATGAGCAGACAACAAGCAGACATCAAGTAAACAACAATAACAACAAGCAGACAATGAGCAAAAACTAACAAGCAGGGAGCTGATGTGGCTCAAGCAGATGAGCACCCGGCTCCCACATGGGAGGTCCCAGGTTTGCTTCCCTATGCCTCCTAAAGAAAAAACAGACAGTGAGCAAAATCAATGAGCAAACAGACAAGGGAGCCATCTCGGGGGGTGGTGTGGGGGTAGGCATTTGGTGTGGGTGAAGTACTGGTAACTATAATGTTTTTCTTGCTTTAATGGGACCTATTTCTTCAAGGCACTCTGAATACTTCCCCTCCACGGCATTCCTAGGAGCATTTGTCCTGACCATAGAAGGGCAAAATGACCAACCGAAATATCCGTGTGTTTTTCCAGAGCTAACATTTTGCAGGCCAAGATAGTCTTGCAGTTGCATCACTCCCAAAGCTAACTCAATTTAAAAACTCTATTGTGGGATTTAAATTTGTGCTGGGAAGACACAATTTTAATTTCATCTCAACAAATGCCGTACTTACTGCTTGGGAAACAGGGCTGGCTCTAGGGGAGACCTAGAGATGAAAGAGAGTCTCTCTGCCCATCACAGCTGAGAAAAGAGGTAAAACAAAATGAAATTACTATGCCTAAGAGACTTAAAATTGAGCAGTGAGGCCATTCAGGAGGTTACTCTTATGCATCTCTCAGTCAATATTACAAATTGCCAACATATGCAAAACTAAAACCAGCAATGTTTCTGAGGACATCTGGATGCCATGAAACAACAAGCTAAAGAAATCAGTGAACTTTCTAACTTGAAGGACATTTGGAAAGCCTACATAAATCTTCATTTTCTTTAAAAACCCTTGCTTGGGAGCCCCAAGGTGGGACACAATTTAGTTTGCTACCTGAATGGGTGTTTCTGGAATTGCAATTCTAAGATCCCATATAAATGCTTTCCTTGCCTTGCAGCTTAGTCTTTCTTGGTGGACACAGCTTACCTGATGTGAGCACAGGTCAAACGTTAACTGAAGCTGACAGGACTCTGGTTCTCTAATCCTGCACAACATCCAACAGAAATATGACAGCTACAAATGCAAGCCACATATGTAACTTTAAATTTTCTAATAGCCACGTTTAAAATGGTAAAAAGAAATAGGTAAAATTAACTGTAATTATAGATTTTATTTAATCCAGTCATTTCCAAAATATCACTTCAACATGTAATTTAAAAATTATTAACGAGATATTTTACATTCCGTTTTGGTACTCAGTTTTCTAAACCCGGTATTTTCTTTTCAGCACATCTCAGGACTTGCCACATTTCTAGTGCTCAAGGGTCACACGTGGCTCATAGTTACCACAGTTTAATTAGTCCTTTACTAAGCTCTGGTCCTGAGGGCTGAGAAAAGAAATCCTGGGTAGGGAAAACTAATGTGTTCGGAAGACTCTTGCCACTCTCCCGTTGTGACTCTGTGGTCAAGCGGCATTCTGAAATTCCGGGGGTAAAAAATGAGAAATGAGAACGGTTGTTAACATGGCTTTCCCGAGCAGCCTGAGGCTGTTATTTTTGAGAGTGGCCTCCCATCCCGTCTGAAGATGGCAGGACATGAGCGCCGGGCCGGGCTCTGGGTTCCGGGTCGCCACGTGGCCACCACAGCTGAGGCTTGGGTCCAGGACTCGCTGGCCGCGCGCTCGGCCTGGAAGAGCGCTCGGGCGCGCACCCGCGGCCGCAGGAAGGGGCAAGTGGGGAGCCGGCGCCAGAGCACCACCCGCCGGCTGCGCGGCGTAACTGCAGGCGCAGCGTCTCCTGGGTCCAGCGCAGGCCGCAGCCCCCACCCGCCGGCAACCGCCCGCAGCCGCCGCTTCTGCTCGCCCCGCCCACCCAGTGCCAGGGCTTCCCCTTCACTTTTTAAAAAATTTTATTAATTCAGGGAACGTCCCCGTTTGCAGGGCGCTGAGAAGAGCTCGTGGAGCATCACGCCTTCATTTCCGGGACTTCCGTCCGCATGTCCGGGTAAGGCTGAGGACAGCTTTTTTTTCTTTTTCCTGCTCTTTGTCGCGGTCCAGGATTTTATCTTCCGGGTCACTTCTAAAGCACGTTAAGGATTTACACGATCTGCATGCTAGTAATTTTGCTAGAAGTGTTTTTCAGAAATCCTATTTCCATTGTAGTCTGCGATTAATTGGTATGGCTTTTAAAAAATGAAAGTGAATAGAAGGCCCCAGCGAGGATCGAACTCGCGACCCCTGGTTTACAAGACCAGTGCTCTAACCACTGAGCTATGGAGCCCATCCTCGACCTCGATGGTTGTGAATCACAGATAGTGAAAATGACGTTGCTTTGGCAGGCTGTGAGAACTGACCCTATGCATCCCTCATCAATGGCAATATTAAAGACTGTGAAATGCCAGAAAACAATGCTTTCAAAATGATGATAAGCGGGGGTGGGGGTGGGGTGGAGGGGTATGAGGGGTGTGTGTGTGGGGGGTGGGCGTTGGGGACACGGGATGAATCTCAAAAAATACCCTAAACTTTAGCCATTCTACAGACAAGGGCTGGGAGGGAAAATGTAAAAATGAAATCATGGTGTTATCATTATGGGTGATATGTTTACAACTTTATTTATTTAATATGTTTTTAAAAGTTACTTAGATTACATAAATTGTTACATAGAAAATATATAAGGGATTCCCATATGCCCCACTTCCCAGACCTGCCACTGTTTTCCCCACATTAACAACTTCTTTCATTAGTGTGGTACATTCATTACAATTGATGAACACATTTTGGAGCATTGCCACTAAGCATGGTCTATAGTTTACATTGTAGTTTACACTCTCTCCCACTCAATTCTGTAGGTTATGGCAGGATATATCTGTCCTGTATCTGTCACCGCAGTGTCATCCATGTCAATTCCAAGTCCTGAAAATGCCCCCATATTACATCTTTTTCCCTCTCCCTGACTTCAGCACCTCCAGTGGCCACTGTCTCCACACCAATAATATAATTTCTTCCATTGCTAGAATCACAATAAGTCTGTGGTAGAATAACAGTAAGTCTACTCTAGTCCTATTTTATTCCCCAATCCTGAGGATTCTGGGATGGTGATGCCCACTCCACCTCTAATTGAGAGGGGGTTTCGATCCCATATGGCTGATGGCTGGGACTCTCTTGCTTGCAGTTGCAGGCTCTCTCGGTTCCTTGGTGTGGTCGTTGTCCATCATCATCTCCTCGCTAGTTGTCCTGAGTGAGTCCAATGCACTGGAGAGTAAGTGTTGCAACGCTGCTGAGGCTCAGGGCCCAGCTGGCATATGGGCAGCCCAGAGATTCAAGTTTCCTGGACGTACACCTGCCAACTCTGGCACCAACTATAGGTTCAAACAAAAGGGACAGAAGAGGTATGTGTAGAGAAGTCACATCTAATTCTAACTCTGTCACACTCAGGAGCACAATCTCCAAAGTAGGGCCCACTGGCAAGGCACCAAACTCCGGAATGTTTACAACTTTAACGGGTCCTACATCTTGTTTCTATGATAAATTGTACCAAGTTTGATGCTTTTAGAGAAGTTAAGAGGGGTGTCTTTGGTTCTAATGAATTATTGTGTATGGATGAATTAACTGATTCAATGAATATTTATTGAGTCCTCGCATAATGCTAGACGTTGGAGATAGAGGAAAGAAGTAAAGTTCTCTTTAGTCTTTTTAAATGATCTGGATCAGGAACTATGGCCTCAATCACTTGTTTAACCAGCAATTTATTGCAGGAACGAAGTTATGGCCTCAGAGTGCTCTTTTACTGCATGAGCAATAGAATGAAGACGGTGCTGTCCCAGGGATCTCTCTCCCTAACCTCCTCCAAGTTTCTGCTCAGGTATCATCTTCTCAATGAGAACTTTCCCAACCTTCTATTTAAAGCGACACCATATTCCTTGTCATGCCCCTTTTACTCCATACTACTTAGCATTCTTTCCTACATGTATTATGTACTTATCATGTTCATTATTCTTTTCTGTGTCTCCTGTTAGAATGTCAGCTCTCTGAGGGCAGGTTTTTTTAAATCTGTTTTATTTTCTGCTGTAGTCCCAACACCTAGACTAGTGACTGGCACACAGCAGGTGCTCAATGACTGTTGAGTGAATGAATGACATCTATGATGACGCTAGTTTTATAGGCCAGGAGATATCAGAGAAGTGCTTTGGGAGATGTCTTCTCATTGTTCTCCTTTATTTCCACTTCCACTGCCTCGTCACCCAAGTTGGAATTTTGCAACGCGCTTTAGTTTCCTTGGCCTGTCTGGTTCTCTCCTTGTCCTGCTGACCCCGCACAGTGCTCTGAGAATTCCTCTCTAATCCACGACTTCTCTTACTCCACTGCCCCCTCTTTTCAGGGTGTTTTAAAGGAGCCAGTGGAGTCTCCTCCGTCGCTTCAGGGGCTTTCTCATTGTACTCTGGGTAAAGGCCAAACAATTTAGCACATGCAAATTTTTCTTCTCTCCCAAGCTAACCCAGGAAGTGCCTTCATCTTCACCTTACTGAAATATCTTAGCCTTATTGTAATGTCTCTGGCCTTCTTGCCAAGCCCCATCAATAGCTGGCTTAAGTTCCATCTCAGAGCTGAGTTTGAGGAGGCCAGACAGTCAATTAAGGCAGAACCTGAATCAGAACCTGGAATTCCCTCCTTCCGTGCCCTTAACTCTGTACTGCCTCCTGCAAACAAATGCCCGCCAGAGATTTTTGCTTGGCCCTCAGGACAGGTGAACAAGTTCTCCTGGTAGGGGAAAGTGGGTGGAGATAGAAGAATGGAACCTCTCCTCTGCTCAGTTCTAACTGCTGAATTATACTTCCACTGTCTCTCTAGGAGGGTATACAGAGGAAAGGACAAGAAATAAATATGAGGGTAGACATCCCACAAAGGCTCTAATTTGCTCATAAGTAGCATGATATTAAAAGAAAAAGTCTGGGAGGCCATTACGTTTAATTTTAAGTCTCTTTCTCCTTCTCCTCCCCACCAGCTCAAGCCCTGGCTCAAGCCTTTTCAATACCTGTATGATGCAGGTGATGATTTTGGCCCTGCCTATCTCAGGCCATTTTGGGGGAATTAAGCACAGTAATGAACTTAAAAGTGCCAGTAAATTGTGAAGGGCCAGAAATTAACATGGAAGGGACCGTTTTGCTGAACACTTCCTTCTAGGGTACAGTCAACCCTTAGTATAAAACCTCCTGGGGAGAGAGATTCCACCTTCCTGCACTGAGAGAGGGAAGGGAGGAGATGGAAATAGTAAATCCCAACCACACTGTTCCTCTCCTCCTTTGTGTGTTAAGATAACGTTTTTGCATTGAGGCAAGCTTTTCTTTTGGTCTCCCACACATCCCTGATTTTCTCCTTTCTCCTCTTCCTGTGGTCTCCCTTTTCAGAATCCCCTGCAGCCCCCAAAGGTCTGCTGAGGGTGGGGGAGAAGCAGAACAGACCCAGGGACTGGCCCCCCTCACCGGCTTGGTGCAGGATTCTGGCTCTTCTTCTCCTGCCAGTTTTGTGATTATTGGAAAGTTATTTGATACTCTTGGTCCTTGGTTTCTTTATCTGTAAAATGGGGATGATGATATATTCCTCGAGGGGTTGATAGGAGTTTAGATTTACTGGCCCTCAGATTAGATATACTGACCATCAGATGTTAGACTTTTCCAGGCTCCATTGTACCTCTCCTTTTATTCTGTATATTCTTTTTTTTTTTTTTTAAAGATTTATTTTATTTATTTATTCCCCCCTGTAGCAGTTTGATATTGTTTATGAATTCCAAAAATAGATATTGGATTATGTTTATAAACTGGTCTATATTTCTGGGCATATTAGATTATATGGGATTCAGATGTTTTGATTTTATTTGATTAAATAATGATTAAGGTCAGTAGGACGTTGAGTCCTGGCCCCCTTGGTGGGCGGGGACTTGCAGAGAAACTGCACTGCAGAGAAGGGAGGTTGGAGTTTTGAGCTGGAGCCGGTGAAGTAAACACCTGAGAGAGAGCAGAGCAGCTGAGCCTGGAGAGAATTGAGCCCTGGGAAGAGTTCTCTTTTCCTCGTGAAGGGCAGGGCGTGATTGAAAGGGAGTAGGGTTCATCCAGTATGGTAACACAACTGATCCCGGAGAAGCTGGCAGGAGTCCTGGGAGAGAGACGAGATTTATCCCAGCCTACATCTGATATTGGAAGAAGCTGGAACCATGGAGCCTTAAGAGGAAGACGAAGCCTGAACATCGGCAGCCATCTTGCTCCAACACATGGCAACAGACTTTGGTGAGGGAAGTAACTTATACTTTGTGGCCTGTGAATTAGTCAGGGTTCTCTTGGGAAACAGAATCAACAGGAGATATCTGTCAATAATATGAGATTTTATAAGAGTCTCTCACGCAACCGTGGGGATGCGCAAGTCCAGGTTCCGCAGGCAGGCTGCAAACCAGGGGCTCCGATGAAAGTCCAATGAAAGGTCCTTGATGAGTTTCTGGGAGAAGCTGGCTGTCCAAAGACGAGCTGGGAAATTCTCTCTGAATGCTGAAATCACTTCCGCTTTTAAGGAATTCAACTGATTGGATAAAAACGTCACCCATTGCTGATGGCAATCTCCCTGATTGATGCAGATGTAATCAGCCATCCACACAGTAAACTCACTGGTGATCGAAGTCCATAAATGCTCTTGTATTACAATTAGCCCAGTGTTTGCTGGACCAAACACCTGGACACAATTACCTGGCCAAGTTGACACATTAGCTAAAATCAACACAGCCTGGTAACTGTACGCTTCTACCCCAAATAAATATCCTTTATAAAATATAACAGATTTCTGGTATTTTGCATTTGCACCGCTCTGGCTGACTAAAACACCACCTGCCCTCATTGTTTTTGCGCTCGCTGTCTGTTCTCTGTGTCCATTTGTTGTGTGCTTTCTGTGTCTGCTGGTCTTCTCTTTAGGAGGTACCGAGAACTGAACCTGGGACCTCTCATGTGGGACAGAGGTACTCAATTGCTTGAGCCACCTCTGCTCCCTGCTCTGCTGTTTCTCTCGTCTTTCCTCTCTGTGTTTCTCGTTGTTTCATCTTGTTGCACCAGCCCATCGCACCAGCTTGCTGTATTGCTCATCCTCTCCAGGAGGCACTGGGAACTGAACCTAGGACCGTGTGGTAGGTGGGAGCCCAATCCCTTGAGCCACATCCACCTCCCTATATATTCTTTTAAGGTGGACTCATATGTACTGTGGCATCAATTACCATCTTAGTCTAGATGACACAGCTTTTATCTCTAGCCTGGATCTCTCTCTCAACTTCCAAACCTGACTAGTTGACTGAAAGCTTGATTCCAATTCTGGGATGTCTCAGAGGCACCTCAAATTGAACAAGTTGAAGACCAAAAGCTGCACTGGTTACCTCCAAGTTCCTCCAGTGTTTCCTGTATGGGAATGGCGCCATCATCCATCGAGCTGTATGAACCAGAAACTTAAGAGGCACCCTTGACACCTTTGTCTTCCTTCCTTCCTATAGCCAGTCCATCATCGTGGTTTTTTTTTAAAAAAAAAACTTTTAACTATGGTATAAAATAAAGTACACAAATGATAAGTATCGGGAAGCGGCTGTGGCTCAATCAGTAGGGCTCCCGTTTGCCATGTGGGAGGCCCGGGGTTCGGTTCCCGGGGCCTCCTGGTGGGGGCGGGCCCGCCCGCACGGCGTGGTTGGCTGGCCCGGCGAGCGCGAGCGGCAAGGGGGGGATGGATGAATGAATAAATAAAATCTTTAAAAACAAAAACAAAAACAAAAACAAAAAACAAATGGTAAGTGTAAAGCTTGATGAATAATCACAAAGTGAACCCTCTTGCAAATCCCATCCAGATGAAGAAACAGAATGCCAACAGAACCCCACTGCCTCCAGGCCATGTCCTCCAGTCCCAATCTGTCCTCCTCCCTAAAGATAACCACTGTCCTGACTTTTAATACAACACTAGTTTTTCCTGTTTTTAGATGCTGTAAGAGTTATTTATTTTCATTTCTTCATAGTTCATTGTATGATTATACCACGATTTATGTCTTCTACTATTGATGGACTTTTCTGTTGTTTCCAAGTTTTAGCTATTATGAATAGTGCTTCTATGAACATTTTTGTACATGTCTCAAATGTAGATATTTTTGTTGGATGTATTCCCAGGAGTGGATTTATTAGATATGCATATGTTCAGCTTTTGCAAATTCTGCCAAACAGTTTTTGAAAGTTCTATAAATTTATAATTTTCCAGCAGTATATGTGAGTTCCAGTTATTCTTGGTCCTTGTCAACACTTGGTTCTATCATATTTTTTAGTTATTCTTGGGAAGTATATGCTCATATCTCATTGTGAATTCAGTTTGCATTTCCCTGAAGATAAATGATATCAAACACCTTTCAAATGTTTACTAGTTGATATCAAACACCTTTTCAAATGTTTACTTGTTTTGTGAGGTTCTTTATACATTCCAGATGTGAGGCCTTTATTAGATATTTGTATTACAAATAGTTTCTTCCATTTTGTGGCTTGCTTTTCATACTTTCAAAAGTGTATTTTGATGGATGGAAGTTCCCAATCTAAATACTGTCTAATTTAGCAATCTTTTCCATTTATTTTAAAATATATTTTATCTTATTAGAGAAGTTGTGGGTTTACAGAACAATCATGCATAAATAAGAGGATTCCTATACACCACCCCATCACCATTGGCTGCATTGATGTGAAACATTTGTTACAATTGATGATAGCACATTTTTATAATTTTGTTATTTATTAAAGTCCATGGTTTGACTTAGGGTACACTTTGTAGTGTAGTTTTCATGAATTTTTTAAAAAAATTATTCTGTTACCATCTATACAATCTAACATTTCACCTTTTAATCATATTCAGACACATATTTCAGTGCTGTTAATTGCATTCACAGTTAATTGCCATCACCATGATACACTGCCAAAACATTACCATCATTCCAATTAGGAACCCTGCACATTTTAAGCCTTAACTGCCCATTCCCTATCCCCATCCTGTCCCCTGTGAACCTATATTCTTGCTCCTGACTTTATGAGTTTGCTTATTCTAATTGTTTCAGACAGTGATATCATATATTATTTGTCTTTTTGAGTCTGGCTTATTTCACTCAACATGTTATCTTCAAGGTTTATCTGTGTTGACACATGTATTGGCACTTCATTCCTATTTATGGCTTAATAATATTCCATTGTGTGTATATACCACATTTTGTTTATCCATTCATCAGTTGGTGGACACTTGGGTTGCTTCCATATTTTGGTAATTGTAAGTAAGGTGAGTAAGTAAGCAGCAGTGTGGAAATTTCTCTTGCAGCTTTCAGAGTGCAGCTTTCAGAGTTCTCTCCTTGTCCTTTGCATTCATAGTGTGATCAGTATGTGACAGGATGTATTTTTCTTCATGTGTATCCTGTTTGGTGTTCTCTGGGCTTCCTGGATGTGCATATTCATGTCCTGTGGCCATGGACCCATTTGTAAGTAAGTTCTTTGAAGAAACTATTTAGATGAAGCCAAATGGAACCAGGATGGGTCTTTTTTTTTTTTTTTTAGATTTTATTTATTTATTTATTCCCCCTTGCTTCTTGTGCTTGCTGTGTCCATTTGCTGTGCGTTTTTCCGTGTCTGCTTGTCTCCCTTTGTTGGGTCGTTCTGCTGCGTCAGCTCACTGCGCCGCGCGGGCGGGCTGGCTTGTCTTCACCAGGAGGCCCCGGGAATCAAACCCGGGGCCTCCCATATGGTAAACTGGAGCCCTATCGATTGAGCCACAGCCGCTTCCCAGGATGGGTCTTAATTCATTACGATTGGAATCATTATTAGGAGAGGAAATCTTAGGCAGAAACACAACTGAGTGGGAGAGGAGATGGAAAGAGACAGATGGCCATATAGGGGCAGAGACTGTCAGCAAGCCACAACCAGAATGCTACAGACTTCAGAGAAAGCATGGCCTGTTGATGACCTTGATTTTGGAGTTCTAACTTCAGAAACTGTGAGATAATAAATTCCTTGTTGTTTAAATCAACCAGTGGGTGGTATTTGTTATATCACCCCTGGCAAACTAAGATATGTCAATGGATTGAGTTTGCTAATATTTTGTTTAGGATTTTTATTTTGATATTCATGAATAAGACTGGCCTGTAAATGTCCTTTCTTGTAATATCGTTGTTAGACTTTGATATCAAGGTTAAGTGATCTTAGTAAGTGAGCTGGGCATTGTTTACTTTTTCCCTATATTCAGGAAGAGTTTTTATATGCTTGCTATTATTCCTTCCTTAAGTTTGGGTAGAATTTACAAATAAAGCTTGTCATTTCCTTTGTGGGAAGATTTTTAATTATATATTAAATTTAATAGGTAGAAGACTTTGGCAGTTTGAGATTATTTTTGTGACTCCCCCCAAAAAAAGATCATGTTTGTAAACTGGGCTGTTCCTCTGGGTGTGATACCCTTTGATTGTATTAATGCAAAGTTTTAAGCTTACTTAAATCAATTTAGGGCCTTTGATTCAACTATGTCAGTAGGGCATGACTCAGGGTTGAATCCTCGCCCACTTGGTGGACTGATATAAATGGACACTCACTCAAGAAGACAAGAAAAAGCAAGAGCTCTATAAACACGGGAGAGGAGAGAACTTGGTCATTTCGGTCCTGCCATGTGATAGAAAGGAGAAGGTTCAAACAGCTAAAGCCCCAGGGAGAGCTGAGCCATTTGCCTGATAGTTTGCAGTTGAGGAGAGCAGAGCTCTGAGCAGCTGAGAAGGCCCGGAAAGCAACAAGCCCTATGCCAGTCTACAGCTGAGATCAGAATAAGCTGGGCCCATGGAGCCTTAAGAGGAGGAAGGAAGGAGAGACCAGGCATAGATCGCCCACCATCTTGCTTCAACACATGGCAACTGACTTTGGTGAGAACGTACCTCTTATGGTACCTAGAGTTGTACTCTTTAGGGCCTTGTAACTGTAAGCTTTTACCCCAAATAAATACCCTTTATAACAGCCAACAGATTTCTGGTACTTTGTATCAGTACTCCTTTGGCTGACTAATACAAAGACCATTCAGATTTTTCTGTTTCTTCTTGTATCAGTTCTGGTTAGTTGTGTTTTTCTAGGAATTTATTCATTTCTTCTGAATTTTCAAATGTTTTGGCTTAAAGTTACCTGTCTCTTCATTTCACGCTGTCTCTGGAAACGACTACACTCTCTCTCCCTCCACACTGCCTTCTCATACTCTGTTTTCTTTTGTTGAAATGCGCCTTTCTTTCCATTTTGCTTAGTTAACCCTTAATGGTTCTTATTCTCTCATCTCAAGTGTCTTCCTGCACCTAGCTTAAGTCCGACGTGTCATTACAGATTCTTATTGTATCAAGTAGCTCCACTTCAGAGCACTGATATCATTTGAGAAACTTATTTAGTGGTGTTGTTGTTTGATTAAAATCTGACTTAGTGAGAGTCTGTAAGCTCTTTGAGGGCAGGGAAGGTGCTCAGTTTGTAGTAGTTGGTGAGTTTAGTGAATGGTTCTCTCCATTCCGTAGCCTACACACATAGGCAAAGAAGGGTGGAGTAAGGCGGTGATGAAGGCGAGAGCTGGATCTCTGCCAGAAAAGCTGCCCTCGGAGGCATTTCCGTCTGAGAGATTAAGCATCTGTTTTTGCTGACCCCATTTTCTGAACTTCTAGGAGATGATTTAGACACAGATGGGGACCGAGGAGAAAGTTCTCCATACTTTCCCCCAAGTTACTTCCGTAAGTACCCAGGACTTTGCCTTGACGAAGTGCTCCCGCACGCCCCCCCCCCCCCCCCGCCGCCTTTAAAATTTATCTTATGGACAACAAACATACATGCTCTTGGTAGAAAAAACTCATAGCTCTTCTAAGGCAAAATGTGAGAAGTCATTCAATAGGACACACAGTTGTGGTGAAGTGGTGTGTGCCCTCTGCACCCAGATTTCCTGGTTCGCATCCCTGCTCCACTGTTCAACAATGTGGCCTTCGGCATGGTTCTCAACCTCTCTGTGCCCCAGTTTGTAAAACAGGGTTAATGATAGTAAATACCTTAAAAGATTCTTAAAAACATTAAACGGTTTTTAACAGGGCCTGGCCTTGGGCAAGGTTTCCATAAATGCCTGTTAAATAAATAAAATAAATCCAAAGAGATATGTATATATAAAGATGTTTATTTTAGTGTTATTCATAAAAATGAAAAGTTAGAAAACACCTACATGTGGTAAACTTTTAAGGAGGAGGCTTCATTTATCTATTTTTAAAAAAATAACACACAAGCCTAAACAGCTTAGTGGCCTAAAATAATTAGTTATGATATCTAACTCTTCTGTGGGTTGATTGGCTCAGCTAGGAAAGTCTTTTTTGGTCTTGCTTGGGGTATCTCTTGTGGTTACAGTAAGGTGGCAGAAGGGACTGGAATGATTGGGAGGCTCCACTGGACAGGAGAGTCCAAATGACATCTTCTCATGTGCCTGCAGCCGGGGTGCCCCTCTGGGTGGCTTCTCATGTGACATCCCATCCTCCAGACCTTTCCACGTGGCCTCTGTCTCCAGCAGGGTAGCTGGCTTTCTTACTTGGTTACAGGTTTCCAAGAGTACAAAAGTGGAAGCTGCCAATACTTCTTATTAAGACTTCTATCATAGTGTATTGGTTAAAAGGAGTTCAAGGACCAGTATGCAGACCCCACTTAATAAACCCATGGTAAATCAAAACGTGGGGTGTTATTACAGGAATATAATAATGTGCTAAAGAAGCAACAGAGGTCAAAGAGCCTGGTTTGGGATTGGGAAAAAACAACCCCCCCACCCTTTCCTACCATGTAGCTAAATTTGGCTTGGGTCCATTGCCTCTTTAAGCCTCGTTCCTGCAGTCAATAGATGGGCGTTGAATCCTTAAAATGGCCAGGCATGGTGCGAGGGACTGGGAATGCAGTGGTGAGCAAAACCAGATGTGATCCTTGCCTTCGAAGAGCTTGTAGACAATCTCTAGCAGGAGACAGATATTATTAAGATAATTGGTGGACTGATGAGGACCAAAGCCATCCTGGAAAGATGGGGAGTGAGGGGAGGTAGGAAGAGGAAGAGTGACTGCAGGCAACTTAGTTCCCTTAGCTGCAAGGGGTGAATGACAGTAATAATGATCATCATCGTCGTCATACCATCCCATGGCAGTACTTGTGAAGAATAAATGAAATGATGCATGTAAAGACCTTGCACAGGTCCTGTTCACTGTATCTGATGGCACTGTGGGAAACTCTCCTTTTTATGGGGAGTCACTCACAGAGATGGAGTGGTAGCAATCATTGAAAGGGATGAAGGCTTTGGCATTCGTAGGGCCTGAACTCCCATTTCTATATCTTCTCTCAGGCACTTGCTGAGTGAGATGTTATCACTCCCCCTTGGGAAGCTGAAATTGGAGTCACTGAGTCATGTTCAGAAAGAGGCGATCCTCTCACCTCCTCAAAGACTGTGGATTAGAATGAACCTTATTAAAGTCGACAGGGCAAGAGTTCAATGAGGCCAAGAGGAGGATAGTCTTTCAGTGGCCACAGCTATCTTCTGTCAGTTTCCCTGTTCTTTGCAGTGTTTTCTAAGGGGAGTTCCCAGTCCTGAGCTACCGCAGGAGGGTGGGGTGGCAGGTGAGGTTTCAGGGCTTTTTGGTGGGAGCATAAGATTCTGGACATGGTTAGTGCAGGCACTGGAGGGCAGGTGAGACGCTGAGGTAGTCCTAGGAATGGTTTGTGACAGTTTTATAGGACGGAGAAACTTGCCATCCTTTTGGACAGTTTATGTGTTGTAGGATCTTAGTGGGCTTGTAAGGGAGAAAGACATGGCCTCAGGTCTAAGAGGAGCTGGGATTTAAGGTAGAGACAACGAATTTGACAGTTTTATATTTCATCTAGCCCTGTGAGTCGCAAACCTGGCAGCACTTTATTTTTTTATTTTTTAATATATATGTATTTAAAGAAAAAGTATTGAGATTACATAAATATTACATGAAAATCTAGGGGATTCCCATATACCCCGCTTCCTATACCTCCCACATTTTCCCACATTAACAACATCTTTCATTAGTGTGGTACCTTCGTTATAACTGATGAAAACATTTTAGAGCATTGCCACTAAGCATGGATTATAGTTTACATTGTAGTTTACACTCTCTCCTGCACAATTTTGTAGGTATGGCAAGATATGTAATGGCCCATATCTGTCATTGTAATGTCATTCAGGAAAATTCCTAAGTCCCCAAAATGCCACATTATTTCACCTGTATTCCCCTCTCCCTGCCCTCAGAACTTCTAGTAGTCACTGCCTCCACATGAATGATATAGTTTCTTCCATTGCTAGAATCCCAATAAGTCTATAGTAGAATACCAGTAAGTTTACTTTAGTCCATAGTTCATTCCCCAATCCTGAGGATTCTGGGGTGGTGATGCCCACTCCCCCTCTAATTGAGAGGAGGATTTGATCCCATGGGGCAGATGGATGGGACTCTCTTGCTGGCAGTTGTAGTCTCTCTTGATTCCTTGGGATGGTTGTTGTCCATCTTCACCTCCTTGTTAGTTGTCCTGAGTGAGTGCAATGAATTGGAGAGTAGGTACTGCAACTCCCTTGAATTTCAGGGCCTGGCAACACATTATAGAGTTACCTGGGAGCTATTTGAATAGACTATTTGAATAGTCTAGCACAGTCCAGTAGGACAGGTTGTTGAGAATTAAGACTATTTCAGATATATCTGTGACCTGTGCTCCCCAGGCTCTGTTAATCTAATGATGGGATGATGAGCTCAGGTTTTGGAGTCACGAAAGCCTGGTTTCAAATGGGAACTCTGCCACTGCCAGCCGTGGGACTTTGGCAAAGTTACTTAACTTCTCTGAGCTTCAGTTTTTTCATCTGTAATGTAAATATTTCTTTAGAGAGTCCACACAGATTTGTGTCCTGGTAGTGAAGATTAAATAAGACAATGTCATAAAGTGCTTAGCACACAATTTGTAGTAGTAGTAGTTATTATTATTATATTCCTGTGTATTTGCCTTCTAGATAAGTGGTTCTCAACCAGAGGTGACTTTGCTCCCCAAAGAACTTTCGGCAATGTCTAGAGATATTTTTGATTGCCATAACTGGGGATTGGTGGGAGGAGAGGCACTGCTGGCACCCAGTGGATAGGGCCCAAGGATATTGCTCAACATCCTGTATCCCGCAGAACAGCTCCCCACAATGAAGCGTTATCTGGTCCAGTGGCACTGAGGTTGAGAAACCCAACTCTGGATATCTAAGAAGTGGGAGCTTGAAAGCCAGAGCTGCTGGATGGCAATAGGATGATAACTCTTGATTCTTGCAGTGGGGAGGAAAGGAGTCGTGGGTTTATGGGGCAGCCCCGCCTGCACTCTGTCGCCACAGAGGGAGGACTGGCCACCTCTTTGCATGGGAGTTGCTGTGGTGACTTGCAGTTACTAATAACACTGAGATTTATATTTCTCAGGGGTGCTGTGAGGATAGTCCCGCACACAAAGCTTAGAGAGGCTGGTTTGAAAGGCTATAAATAAAGACAAGACGATTGCCTCAGGTCCCACGGGAGGGTTGGCTTTCTCCTCAGTTGTGCTGTGGGTGCCTGGGAGTTGCATTAGCTCTCCCCTCCCATGAGCTCACCATTATAAGTGACAGCCACCAGAGCTGGCACGCGCGAGTGTTGGCAAGTGGGAGACTTAGCTTCGTCTGGCTGGAGCCTTGTGTCTTAACTTATTTATCCTAAAAATAAAGTGAGTGTAATACCGCTAGGCAAGCCCTGTTATGTGAGGAGAGAAGAATGCGTGTAAAAATTCTCGTTGAGAGTACAAAGTTTCATGTTTGTCAAGGTTACTGCTTATTTATTTTGGCTGCTGTTCAGCGAGTGACCACTAGGTGATGCTACGTTATAGCGGGAGAGGAGTTCTTGTTGGGAGACGCAGTTACGAATGTCAGTCTTGGAGTACTTACACCTTACAATGAAAAATATAGTAACAGGAAAGATTTAGTTCTTAAAATAAGTCAGCAGCCCAATGAGGCAAACACTACCATGTCAGGTACATTTTCTTGCCTGAAGTGATGGAAAAGGGCAATTACTGCCTATGGGCTTCTGGCTACTGATATCAAATGATAAAAAAAATACCATTAAATGAAACCAAGCAGCCCTCCTGGGCCTCAGAAGAGAATGCAAACCAGCTGGGCTCAGCCGTAGGGCTGGGATCTGGCACGGATATTCCTCTTTAATGACATGTCGGGAGAGAATGGCTGTTTCACCAGGCACGGGTTTCTGTATCCAGTGTCCGCACTGGGCTTTGCATGCTGAGACGTGAGGTTGTAGCTGACTGTTGAGTAAATGTGAAGTTGTAACTTGGAGACCCTTTTAGTTGCCCAGCTGGCTCTGCCCTGAATTATGAAAGCATCAGTTTTTTCATCAGTAGGACGGGGATCACTCTTCTTACCTACCTTAGAAGAAAAATGAAGACCGTCTGAGGGAGTGGAGTATACCATATGGGAATGGAGACCACTGTTTGAGTGTTGGCATGGTGGCTGTGGCCCATCGCATTCTCTAATCTCATGTGTAAGGGGATTTGGAATCACTAGGTCCAGTACAAGTTTACAATCATCCTGCCACTTCCCTTCCACCCCCCCCACCCCCAACTCCATAGCCACCACTGCAAAGTCCTGGGTGTAAGTGCTTCGAAAGGGATACAGGACAGAGAGGTCAGCTTTGGATCCAATAGTCCTGCATTCCAGCTCTGCCATCAACTAGCTCTTTGATCTTGGAAATGCCTTTTAACTTAAGCCTAAGTGCTCTCATTTATAACACTGAAAAAAATGGGTAGGGAGACTGTGAGGAGTTCATGGGACATTACCACTCACCCAGTCGGTTCTGTCTTCTTCTTGGGAATAACAACAAGACCAAATTTCCAGGTTCTTTTGCAGTTAGGTATGGCCCTGTATATCATTCCAAGCCTGGTTTATCAAAACTTTTGGAGCAATCCTACTCTCTCTCTTCCTTTATCCACCAGCTGGATTTTGATATCCAAGGTGACCTTGGAAGCCAGGTATTGAAAGTAATAGAGTCTCATAGAGCTTGGATCCCTGAATGACTGACAGGGACAAGCCAGTTAAACAAATTGACAGTTTCAGCTGTCGGTCAAGAGTAAGCTCATCCTTGGGCTGGGAGAGAGCCCTTTCATCCTTTCTCAGGGTCCTTCTGATGTTGGGGGTGGGCTGCCCTTGACCCCAGGGAGTGAGCAGCACCACACAAAGCCTTGGATTCCCACTATCCGTCATGGCAGTAATGGACCAGTGTCAGCAGCATTTGGCTTTTGCCCACCATGGAGCAAATCTCCATGCATAGCCACGAGAGAAGCCAGGACTGACTTTTTTTTTTTTAATTGTGGGTAAAAATCAAAATTTTCACAATACATACCAACATTTGCAAAATGATATATAAATGTATATGCATATATGTGCATTTGCTTACAAAAATGTTATTTATGTATATATATAAATATATTTTAAGAGGTGCTTAGATACCCAAAATATTACACGGAACCCACTGGGATTCCCATGTTGCCCACCTCCCACACCTCCCACCATATCCCACACAAACATCTCCCACAAGTGTGGCCCACCACCCTCAATGAACTTACACATCCTGGAGCCTTGCCACCAACCATAGACCACAGTTAACCCCGTAGACAACACTCTCTTCCACACGGTTCTTAGTGGTATGTGCTATTTTAAAATGGCCTACATCCGTTGCCACAAAGCCAGGACTGACTTTTAGGCAATTAGTAAAGCTGTGCTGTCTCCTGATGAATTTGTGGCTTGAAAGAAGTCATTGCTAAGAGTCATAGTCCTTGGATCCAGGATGTTTCTTCTGACTGAGCAAGTCAGAGGAAGAGGCATCCGTTGGCCTTGAGCTCTGTGGGCAAGTCTAGAGAGAGCTGTCCACAGCAGCAGTGGCTATTGGAGACTTATCTTTGCACTGGCTCTACTTTCTGTGTTCCAGCTGGGATCCTAGGCCTCTGCCTTGGCAAGACAGTGAAGGGGCTGGAGGCGGCAGAGACCAGGATCTGGGGGTCAGCAATTGTTGTAGAAGGCTCAAGGGGAGCTTTGGAATTCCCCCTCTCCAGGCTGATTCATGGATTCATGTATGCAATCTGAGATTGTATTTGGAGATGGGAATTAGGGAAAAAGATCAGATGTCTCCCTCATGGGTGAGGGGTGGGGATGGGGCTCAGTGTGGTTGTGGTTTGAATACTAAAGAAACCATGACCGTATTTTATAGATCAGAAGACTTGTAATAATTTACTTGTGAGTAATGGCGGTGGGAATGAAAAGCAAATGTTAGAAATGATTGATATTAGGGGGTGAATAAACAACCGCAGTGGGTGGCTGATTTGAGATTGAAGATGTCAGGAATATAGATTAGAGGTAAGAGATTAGAGATATAAAGGAGAAGGCGTCAAAGAGACTGTCTCTGCTCTTCTCTTAGGGCAAACTCTCCATTTGTGCTCTGGTTTCCAACCCCTCCCACTAATCAAGTACTTTGCCTTGGCAGCTCTCTCTTCCTTCCCCCCACATCTTTAAAATTTCCCTCTCCACCATTGAGCACACAGGCTTCAATCTCTCATCAGAAAACACCACCTCCACCAACACAAACCCACTGTCGTCTTTTAACTCCTGCTCTGTTTATAGCAAAGCTTCTCAGCAGAGTTGTTTGTTCTTATTGTTCTGTTTTGGCCCTCTCCTCTCATTCTTTCACCTTCCCCATAGTCCACGAGACTACTCTTGTCCCGTAACCTGCATTTCGCCACATCCAATGGTCACTTCTCAGTCTTTGCCCCACTGGACCTCTAGACACGGTTGACCCTTCTTCCTGAAGCATTTGCTTTCCTTTGCTTTCTGGGACCACACTCCTGATGTTCCTAGTTCCCCTGCAGCACCTTCTCGGACTCCCTGGCTGCCTTTCCACCTGTCTTCTTCATCTCTAAAAATGTTGATGTGCTGCAGAGTCGGGTCTTCCTCTTCTCATCTGTGTCCATGCCCACTTATTTGCTGAGCTCATCTTAGCCTATGGTGTTAAACGTCCATGTAAAGCAGAGTCCCTCCCTCCACTCTCTCCTCAGCCTGCTTTATTTTCCTTCACAGCACTTGTCCATCACCACCTCGTTATATTTTATATCTTTTTACTTGTTTATCGTCTGGGTTCCCTGATCCATCCTGACCCATGTGGGCAAATGGCTTTGTCCTGCTCACAGCTGCATCCTAGGGCAGCACAGAGTGGGCCTCAGTCTGTATTTTGGAAAGTGAAAGAACTGCAATATGGCATCTGTGACTGGAAATATGAGTTGGGGAGAGAAGCCGGTTTTAAGAAGATGACGAATAATCCAGTTTTAGACCTGTTGAGCTGGCAGGACACCAGGTGGGTATGAGGACATTGCTGGAAATTCCAGCCTGGAGCTGGGGACGGGGGGCGGGCGGGGAGGTAGGCTGAGCTGAAGATAGCTGTCCTTGTGAAGGTGATATTGAACCCAAAGGGCGAGTGGGCTTTTTTTTTTTTTTCAAAAAGATTGATTGATTTATTTTACTTTCATCCATTTTCAACACGCCCCCGCTTTTGCTGTTTTTGTGTCCATTCGCTGGGCAATTCTCTGTGTCTGTGTCTTGCCCTCTCTTCTCATCCTTTTCCTGTCTTCACCAGGATTCGGTCCTGGGCACCTCTGATGTGGGAGAGAGGCGTCCTACCGCCTGTGTCACCTTAGTTTCTGTTTTTTTGGTGCGTCTCGTCTTGGCTCTCCCTTGTGTCACACTCCTGTTACGTCATCATCTTGCTGCGTGGCTCGGCGGGGCCTGACAGCTCACCCGCTCACGGGGCCTGGTGGCCCACGTGCCTTCTATATTTTTTCTTTTATTTCACTGGGAGGTCCTGGGGATCGAACCCAGGTCCCTCCATATGGGAGATGGATGCCCAACCATATGAGCTACATCCACCCCCTGCTAGTGGGCCTTTTAATGGATGAGAGCAGAAGACTGAGGCTTGCACTTGGGGAAAGAAGTGTAGAGGGCTGAAGAGCAATAGAGGGCAAGAAGGGGCCACCGTGTCCTGGGAGCCAAGGCAAGAGATTTGAGGAAGATAGGCTAGTTAGCAGTTTGGAGTGTTGTAGAGAAGTCAAAGAAAATGCCGTGGATTTTTTTTTTTTTTTTTTTTGCATTTAGGTCATTGGAGAATGTAGCCAAGTGGGTGAGAATTACTGATATTTCAGGAGCTTCAGGTGTGGGAGGGAATGATGCAGGCTATTGTGACTGGGGTTTGACAAGGAAAGGCAGTCTAAGGGCAGTGGCTGTGGTAGGAAAGGCTTTTTGCCCCCAAAGCCTTCAGGTGGGGGAGGCCTGGGCACATGGCACACATGGGCTCATCAGGGTTTCTGCAGACCTCAGGGACATGGGTCAGCGAAACCAGCAGGTCAATTTAAGTTATTTATATTGATAAGTAATATACACCTGCATAAACCTACCAACAACATTATATACAGCAGCACAGAAACAGAATTTTACAACTGACAAGGAACCTTACAGTTGATCATGACCACATTGATGACATTTGTGAACACTGTCCCACTGGCCCCAGCTCAGCTCTCACTTAGAGATATTAGGAGCTCAGGGGTGAAAATTCTACTTTGAACTAAAGGATTCCATTAGGATTTGAACATACAGGGACTCTTCTGAGAGAAGGACCCAGAGGGGATTTTCTCGCTTGGTTGAGGGTGAGAAGGAGTTAAGCCCAAATGCTTTCACTCAGAGATAAACTGTGGGAGACTTGATTCATTCAAACTGGAACTTACTTATTAATCTGACGTTTATCAAAACTATTGAATGTCAACTATCTTCCAGACCTTTTGCAGGGCATCGAGGGAGATAAAAGAGGATCTCTTTCATCAGGAAATTATGAAACACCTCACATTTTTATAGTTCCCTTTACATGTATGGGCTCTAAATTGTCTCAGCCACCCTGAGAGATTGTTGTTATTATCGTAATTTTTGTAGCTGAGGTTAAGGGAACTGTTCAAGGTTTCCCAGGAGCAGAGCTGGGCCTGGTAAGCAGAGGAGAAATAACTCACAGAGATTTAAAGGGAAAGGTGCTGGACTGAGGGAGCAAGGTTTGGAGAAGTCAAGATAAGGGGTGAGGTTACTGAGTGCAGGAGAGGTGGATCTTTGGAAGGAAGAGGGGTGGGACTCCTACAGATATGGAAGAGGGGCAGGAGATGGGAGAAAGTGGGAGAAATGAGGACGTTCACTCTGGTTGCCCCTCAGGTCCTAGTAAAGTATGGGATGAGGGGGTAGGTTTTCAGTGAGTTTGAGACTGTCAGGGAGGGCAAGGAAGGTTTGCTCTTGGTGCTGTGGGCATGCAGACGGCTTCAGCAAAGCTGCAGGGGGGTCTGGCTGGCATCGGGTGCTGGGATTCTCAGGAGGCTCATTGTCTATTGGCATTCTCACGTCCTTACTCTGGAGCAGGAATGGGGGAGCAGACATATGGGCTGGAGATGGGCTCTGGGACCTTCCCTCTTGCTGGATAATTAAATCCTATAGCAAAGGAATTTGGACTTTGTCATTAAAAGAAAAAACTTCTGCATTGCTTTGCACAATGCCTTGCACATAGTAGGTGCTCAATAATTTGAACTGATGGTCTTTTTTTTTTTTTTTTTTTTTAAGTGCTGGGGCCAGGGATTGAACCTGGGATCTCATATATGGGAAGCCGGCACTCAGCCACTGAGCCACATCCACTCCCCTGTCCACTATTTTTATACAGGCTCCAGTGAGAGTCCTGGGGACCCTTTCTCTCCTGGTTTCCATCCAAAGTGCTCTTCTATTTATTCTACATTTATTTATGGATTATAGAGGATAGGTGAGAAATTATGCTGTGGGAAGCATAAAGGCTCATCAGACATTGGTTCTGCCCCCAGAGTTTATTTTTATTCTATTTTTTTAGAAGGTACTGGGGATTGAACCCAGGATCTCATACATGGAAAGCAGGTGCTCAACCACTGAGCGACATCCATTTGCCAATGGTTTTTCATTTGTTTGTTTGTTTGTTCTCAGGAGGTACCAGAGATTGAACCTGGAACCTTGTACATGGGAAGCAGGGACACAACCACTTGAGCTACATCTGCTCCCCCTTAGGGAGTTTTAAGCTCTGATTTGAGTTAAAAAGTATTAAGTTCTATAACAGAGGAAAAGTGACGTGCTCCATGGGACCACTTCCACTGGTGATAAACAGGAAGGCTTCAAGGAGGAGGTGACATTTAAGCTGAGCCATGAAAGAGTTTGGATTTAGCCAGGCAGAGGAGAGGAAAGGATGTTCCAGGAAGGAATGCTATGAGGGCACGTACAGGGATGAGCAGGTAGTTCAGTTCAACGGTGCCCTGGGTACTCGATAGGTATTTACTGAAGGAATGGATGAAAGTTGAATGGACTAGGATTAAGGGACTATGACAGGACCTAGTAAGATGATCAGAAAGGTAGACTGAAGTCTAGCTAATGACAATAACATAACACTTAAGATGCGCGAGGTATGGTTCAAACATCTTTATATAAGTCCAATAACTTAATTCTTGTAACAGCCCTGTGACTCAGGGATCACTATTTCTCACCTTTCACATGAGGAAATGGACAGAGAGGATAAATGGCTTGCCCAAAGTTTCAGAGGTTGTGGCTAGTGACCTGGGATTTGACTCCAGGCAATCTTGGTGGAAGATGGAATGTCAGGCAAAGAAGTCGGGACTTTTCTTATATGTTTGTCTGCATTGTCAGCCTGATCACACATATCTGAACCTACAAGACTCACCTTCATTTTCTTTCTTTCTTTCTGTTTTTAAGGAGGTACCGGGCATTAAACCAGCGACCTCGTACATGGGAAGCAGGTGCTCAACCACTTGAGCTACATCCATTCCCCAATGAGAGTTGGTTTTTCATTTGTTTGTTTATTTTCAGGAGGTTCTGGGGATTGAATCCAGCATCTCATACATGGGAAGCAGGTGCTCAACCACTGAGTGACATCCGCTCCCACTCACCTCCATTTTCACCTCATTATAACACGCACCTGGCCTCACACCTCCCACACTCACTTTCTCTGTCTTACTCTGGTTGGACGGCATGGGGAGGCTGCAGGGGGTACCAGGGCCCCCACAGTCAGAATCCCACAGGAGCTCAGACTATTTCTGGGGTTGCTCACTGCAGATTCAGGCAGTGAATGATAACTACCAATAACTACAACAATGGGCCTGGGTTTGACCTTGCCCACTTCCTGAGCTCTGGATTTTAGTTCTGTAGATTTGGAAGCCTGGTAATAATGCCAAGATAATCTGGACATATCCTAGCCTTGCAAACTGCTTGGCCTTTGATCAAGTGTCTCCTTTTCCACGTGTCATTTCTTATGGGCACCGGCACATAGGCTGACCTGTGTGCCTGAGTTCCTAGGAGCCAGCACTGTGATGGAGATGCTTACTCACGCCTCTGCGGGTCGGAAGCCTCGGGGTGAGGGTGCTGAAAGGGCAAGGACAATGCTGAAGTGACTCACAGGGCTTGTGGCTGATGAAGGAAAAGTGGTCAGAGTTGGACCCTGTGTATTTTGATGTATATTTTAACAGCTGATGCCGAACCAGGGAAAAGGCATAAGGGGCCTTCTGACATCCAGGACCTGGGTAAGGTTTTGATTTTACTTTATGGCTGGACCTTAACAATGACCACCAACTTGAGGGCCAATCACCTGCCAGGAATGGGGCAAGACACTGGAGAGCTACCGATACCTAAGATCTGGACCCTGCCCCAGAGGGGATCCCAGTTTAGCAGGAGAGGTGGGTGCATAAGTGAATGATTCATACGGCTGGATGCAAGTGATGGGTCCCAGAGTTGGGAGCACAGATGAGGGAGCACTAGGAGGGAGGGAGACAGGCAGGAAAGGCTACTGAGAGGAGCTGACAATTGAAAGGTGGGTAAATATGAGCTTCCGATTGATCTTGCGCTAGTGGATTTACAATTTAGCTTGAAGGATCTGCTTGAGATATTAGTATGTTGTACGTATGGCATGAGCTATAAATATGACAAATATTTATACAAAGGTCTATTAAAATTTCTATAGTCTGAATTATGCCATAGTGCCCTTCATGACACTTGTCACTTCCCGCCATCCCACCCTCCTATGCTCACTTTCTCCATCTTCCTCTGGTTGGATGGCATCAGGAGGCTGCAGGGTGAGGGTGGCTGGACTTAGGAAGGTGTGGCTTGAGGATGGTTGTGACCCTTCTCTAGATTTTTCTAGAGCTTGGTTCCCACTTCCTCGGGATTGCTATAGGGGGCGTATCAGTCAGGGTTCTCCAGGGAAACAGAGCCAATAGTATATATGTAGGTAGGTAGATAGACAGATGTGTGTGTGTGTGTGTGTGTGTGTAAAAAGATTTATTTTAAGGAACTGTCTCCTAAATTGTGGGGCTGGCAAGTCTGAAGGCCTGAAAGCAGGTAAACAGCCTGGAAACTCAGGCAGGATGAGGAAATGCTGTCTCTCTCTCTCTCTTTTTTTTTTTTTTAAGATTTTTATTTTTATTTACTTATTTCCCCCCCACCCCTCACTGTTTGTGCTCGCTGTCTGCTCTCTGTGTGTGCTCGTCTTCTTTTTAGGAGGCACCGGGAACTGAACCTGGGATCTCCCATGTGGGAGGGAGTCGCCCAATCGCTTGAGCCACCTCCACTCCCTGCTTGTGTCTCTCTTTGTGTTTCCTTGTTGCATCGTCTTGTTGTGCCAGCCTATCGCACCAGCTCACTGTCTTGCTCGTCTTCTTTAGGAGGCACCGGTAACCGGACTTGGGACCTCCCATGTGGTAGGCGGGTGCCCAATAACTTGAGCCGTATCCGCTTCCCTATGCTGCTGTCTTGAGGTACGATTCCTTCTCTTTTCCTGAGAAACCTCAGTTTTAGCTCTTAAGGTCTTCAACTGATTGGATGAAGCCCACCCCCATTATAGAGGGTCATATCCTTTACTTAAAGTCAACTGACTGCAGATGCTAATTCCATCTACAAAATACCTTCAGAGAAACACCTGGATTAGGTTTGACTAAATAACTGCCATAGCCCAGCCCCATTGACAAGAAGACTAACTATTCCAGGGGAGCCCTCTAGAGAGGGTGGATCAACTATATGGCCTCTTTGTTTCCATCCTCGTTTCCTACATCTGTTAGGATGGGTTTATGAGTGTCTCCCTCCAGCCATGACTGGGTCATGCTGTTCTTATCACCTGCCCATCCCCGAGGGCCAGATGATCTGGTTTGTGGACCTCCCATGTTCTTTTCTCCTAATTCTCCCTGCAGCAGCGAGTTTCTTATCCAGAGTGTTTCATACCCCACTGTGGGAGGGTGGAGTGGGAGGAGCACAGACAAGGTGACAGGCTTGGGTTTGAGGTTCAGCTCCTCCACTTACTAGCTGTGTGATCTCAGCCAAGTTAGTCACCTTCATAAGCTCATCTATAAAATTGACCTTCCTTTTTGGGTCACGTTGGAGCTTAAGTTAGCTCATGCATAAAAACCATTTTGTGCAATTTAGGCACGTAGATTATATAAAAATATATATATTCAGCTCTTAGTTGTTCTGATGAAATGCTTGTTGGTTGAGACAAGCGGTTGTGAGGGCATCTGGAATATTTGTGGCCTGAACCATTTAAAATATTCTCCCACCAAGTTTCTGGGAATTTGTTGACTAGCCTGTCTGTAGTATTTCCAACTTGTTTACTTATCGACAAATAATAGCCAACAAGTGCCAGATATTGTTTGAGGTCCTGGATGTACAGCAGTGGACAATTCAGACATTGTCCCTTGTCTTGTGAGTTTCACTCCAAAGACTGAGCGTTGTTCTAGGTTGGCTACTATCAGGTGTCTTGGGGTGGGGCCGGGTGGCAGAAGCTGTCTCCACATGGCAGGGCTTGATGGGTGCTGGGGTGACCCCATAGCCAGTGAAGCACGAATGTCTGGGAGTCTTTACTCTCAGCCTTGGGCTTACCTTGTCTCTGTCTTCTTGGTGGGCAGAGGCAGTCACCCCCCAAGGTTGGCTGGATTAGGTGCCCCAGGAACAAATCTGTTCTTAATCCCATTCCTGTGGGTGTGAACCCATTGTAAAGAGGAACTTTTGGAGGTGTTCTCTTAGTTAGGGTGTGGCCAGCTGAATCAGGATAGGCCTTAAGCCTAGTACTGGAAGCCTTATAAGAAGAAAGCCACAGGGAGGAGTGGGCAGCTGGAAGTCAGTGCAACTCGGAAGAGAAAGAAGACATGGCAGGGAAGCCACGGAACCCAAGGATTGCCAGCAGCCAGAACATACCAACCCCGGGAGGAAGCCAGCCTCCCAGCCTCTGAAACTGTGGGCCAAAAAATTCCTGTCCTTAAGCCAACCCATGCTGGAGTATTTGTCGTAGTGGCCTGGAAAACTAAGATATGCGCTGATTTTCCTTCTTTTAGTGAAGACTCCCTTAGCAACTTAATGAAAACATGACACCCATGAGCTCCAATCCTTTGGGTTCTGGTGGTAGGGAAGGCCTCTGAGTCTTTCTTTTGCCAAGTCCCTCCTGCTCTAAATTAGCTGTATTGGGGCCCAGCCCTGCAGGCCAGTGGTTCTTCACCCTGGTTGTACCCAGGATGCTTGTGTGCTCATGTGCCAGAGCTCCTCCTGGACCAACAGAAATGGACTCGGGGGTGGGGCCTGGGCATCAGTTTATATTTTTAATACTTCCCAGCTGTTTCTAGTGGCAGTTGGAGTTGAAACAGGTTCTTGTCCCAACCTTGCAGGGAGAGACTCCCAGACCTCCTTTGGTTTGCAGCAGGCAGAGTTGATCTGTGATCCTTGGTGAGATTGCCTCAAATGGATTCACCCGATTGTTTCCATAAACTTCCTCCTGAGGGTTGAAAGCGTTTGGTTTGGGAGAACGTATTCTTAGATATGGCTTCTGGGCACTTTCCTTTTTATTTTGTTGGTGAGTTTGGGTAAGCTCTTTACAAGTTTATTATAATCTCTTGCCTATAAAACAGTACCAAAATAATACAAACTTTCTAATCTTTCAAATGGGAACATAAAATGGTAACATAAAGAAAGAAAAATGTGTGGGGTCAATTAATATATGAGCTAGTTAAATATTTACTAAGTACCTATTGTGTGCCATACACTGTGCTAAGTGTGTATAAAAGATGAATAAGATTTGGTCACTGCACTCAAGAAGTCTAATGGAGGAAAAATCCATAAAAATGGTTGCAAATATTAATGGAAAGATAAGCATGCTGCTGAAAGAGTATCAGGAGAAGAGGGTTAAAAGCTGAGGGCTTGCAGTTTGTGTGGTGGGCTCTAAAGCTGGACTGCCTTGTCTGGATTTAAAATCTGCTCTTCAATTTTACCTCTACACTTTAATTTTCTCCTCTGTAAAATGGGGGATATAGTTAATTGGGTTGTTGGAGGATTGAATATTATGATATATGTAAATCATATAGACTAACACCTGGCAAATAGGAAGCACCTGTGGAATGATAGTAATTATTGTTATAAGATTACAATAGGAGCACAAATACATTTTCCATTTTCAATGATATCAAAAAATTCTGGAATGGCAACATGACAATGACTGAGGCAGATTCCACCAACTTGAGATATAGGTAGGTTAGCTGTCCATTTTCTCAGCCACTTCTAACTTCACCTGCCATGTACATATTGCTGAGTTTCCTTGGGCATGTTTTTAATCTGTCTGAGCTTTGGTTTTATCGTCTTTTAAATAGAAAGGCTGTCTATCTCGCAGAACTGCAGTGAGGATAAGCTGCAACCCATGACTGCTCAGCCTAAATGCTCAACAGACGGCTCTTCCTTCTACCAAAGTGATTGTGTAGCTCCCTGGTGCCAGGCACTGTTCTGGTGTGGGGATATTACTACAAGTAGAGGAGTGAGGCCAGAGGAAGCTGGGAGAGGGAATGAAGAAGGGGGCTGTGGCAGGGGGTGATATTGAGGTTGAACCTTGGTCACAGTAACACTCTCTTCCCAGGTTCCTTCATTTGAATTTGTCCACCTCTTCCAAACTGACACTACTGTGCTCTGCTTTGCTTTAGTGGCTAGATTAAGTGTGCCCCTGGATTTGGGGGACAGTGGTGAAGGTGAGCTGTCTGACCTTCTCATCTGCATGAAGGTATAAACCGTTCTTGAATCTAATCTGCAATCTAAAGCATCAAGCTATTAGGCAGGACTCTAGGCAGGGCTTTATTGGACATAAGTGTCTGCCGTGGCTCTTCATACCTGATAGATATTTTGAAAGGACTGAGGGTACATATTAATTTCCCTCCCTCTGCAAAATGAAATCCTCTTTCAAGACACGTTGGTTTGTTTCACAGCACGCCAGGATCTATAACTGATGAATAGAAGTGATGATAAGAGAACACATTTTTTGGGGGAGAGGGGCTAACCTCTAGTCTTGGGGATGGTGGATTGCTTTCTGACTTAACTGCCCTGGCCCTCCAATTTTTACTCTGCCAAATGGGGGTGGGAGTCTTTAGCCTGCTCCCTTTACAGGGCTTGGAAAGTTGATAAGATGGCTGAAAATGTCTCTGCAGCCACAAACTGGTCCAGAAATCTCTAGTTAGAGAAAATTCATACATGAGATGTAATGTCAGACAAAAGCCTAAAAAAGGCTTCACTAACCAGTCCCTTCCTACTTTTATCTTTGCCCCCAATTCCTTCTAGAGAAGTAAGTGCTGACAAACATGAGCAGGGATATGAGCAGTGAAACCTGAGACAGTGGTTAATGCTGGATGGTCCACATTTAGGAAAACGTTGGGGTTGGGATAGGCAACCATTTTATGCAGTAGTTTTGGGGAGGAAAGTTGATTTTGGACTCTCTTCTTTGCTAGTGGTTTCCCTAAAGGGAAACAATGGCTGTTTACAGACTCAGAATAAAAGGTCACCTGAATAGCTATACAACTTAATTGCTTTTATTCTTTAATTTAAAGGATCATTTCCTAAATGATATACTGAGGAGATTCAGTTACTGAATCTATATGAGACCATGATAAAGATTTTGTGGTCAGAATGGCCTGGGAAGCCTCAAGACTGTTAAGTCTCTTGGAGATTCACAGCTCATGTTAGCAGGTTAAAGGCTCGGAGGAGAAACAGGTTTAAATGGTTTAATCAAGTGCTTCACAAACTTACTTTGCTATGAAGGCTTTTTTACACATCTACAGGGCCAAAGTGAAGGGGAGAAGTATTTGTTGAACCTCTTCCATTGCAGGATGCCCTGGGAGATGCTTTATAGATATTCTTTCATTTATTTCATTTTTTTTTAGGAGGTACCAGGGATTGAACCCGGGACCCTGTATGTACAAGGCAGGTGCTCAACCACTGAGCCACACCTGCTCTGCTCATTTCTTTCTTTCTTTTTTTTTTTTTTTTTAAAGATTTTTATTTATTTATTCATTTATCCCCCCCCTTGCTGCCTGTGCTCGCTGGGTCAGCCAACCACGCCGTGCGGGCGGGCCTGCCTTCACCAGGAGGCCCCGGGGACCGAACCCGGGGCCTCCCATATGGTAAACGGGAGCCCTACTGATTGAGCCACAGCTGCTTCCCTCATTTATTTCTTATATCAGCCAACTAAGCTGCATATTTTCATTTCTACTTTACTGATGAAGAAACTGAGGTTTAGCAAGTTCAAGGAGCTTACTCAAGGTTACACAGCTAGCCAACAGCAGAGCTGAGATCTGAACCTCAGTTTGAGTAGCTCCAAATCCCAGGCTCTCTTCCCCTTGCCACATGTCATGTTGCCCTTTCCCATTTTTAACCTAGGGGACCCGAGGGGGAGGATGGGTGGGAAACACTGAGGGACTTCGTTTGGGGACCAGTCAGGTGTAAGTTTGATTTTCTTTTCTCCCCGTGGATATGGTCTAGGTCTTCCACCTTGTGGAAATCCATCTCTGCCAAGAAGAATGTTTGAAAGGCAGCCAGGCCCCATAAATTGAAGGATTATTGTGATGTAGAGCCAGCCGCCCTCGGGCCTGGAGTAAAATGATGTTTAGATGAATTCACAGAGACCCACAGCCTTGACTGTGATCCTCCCATTTTAAATCTTTCTTTACCAAGTCTTACCCCTTTTCCATCTGCCGCACTCTTGGGTTATGGAAGGTACCCCCAGTTCTGTTACAGGATAGTTTGTAGGTTAAGAGTGTCTGATAAAGCACCCTGCTTTCTGTGGCTGCCACTGGTCACCCCATCCTCAGGACCCCCATATCAGGGGCCCTTGGGGAGGGGCTGGTCAGACTCATAGAGCTGACCACAAGGTTGGAGTCCTCCTGTTGGCAGCAGGAGAGCTTCTGCCGGTAAGTCAGTGTGGGAGATGTCATTCTTTTTTTTTTTTTTTTTTGTGGTACCAGGGGGCCTGAGATTGAACCCCGGACCTCATATGTGGGAAGCCAGTGCTCAACCACTGAGCCACATTGGCTCCCCTGAGTTAATTTTTTCATTTGTTTTGCTTGTTGTTTGTTTTTTCACAAGGCACTGGGAACAGAACCTGGGCCCTCCCATGTGGGAGGCAGGTGCTCAACTGCTTGAGCCACATCTGCTCCCAGATGTCACTTTTTTTTTTTTTTGAGGTACTGGACCAGGGATTGAACCTGGGACCTCGTATGTGGGAAGCCTGTGCTCAACCACTGAGCCACATGAACTCCCCTGAGTTGTCTCCCTCACCTGTTTGCTCATTGTTTATTTTTTGTTTTTCTTCTTTAGGAGGCACCGGGAACTGAACCTGGGACCTCCCATGTGGGAGGTGGGAGCTCAACTGCTTGAGCCACATCTGCTTCACCCGCTTTACTCTTTAGGCTCTCTCCCAGCATGTCATTCACCCTCCCAGACTCACAAAGGGGTTTTGCCATCACATTAGTCTGAACTGCACCATTTAAAAAGTTATCCTTTATGTGGCCTGTCCTCGAAGATTATTTCAAGAAAGAGCTTTGAACAAAAACAGTTAGAGGTGGTGAGCATCCACCTGACTCCCCTCCCTACTGGGAGCTGAGAAAAGAGCTTGGGCCAACTGCTGCTGGTAGGGAGAGAATTGGAGAATTTCAAAGAGAGCCGATGACCTGGCCAATGTAGTCTATTTCTAAAATGCTTGTTGGGCTGGCTGGGTCACAGAGATGAATAAAATAAAGATGAACAAAATCAAGATGCCACCCTTAAGGAGGTTAGTCACTTGGGAGGTCATATGTGAACACGTAACTGCAAAATGGAGTCGTGAACCGTTTATAAGAGGGAGTTACAAGGGGGGAGGCAGGGAAGGGTCAGCGAGACCTGGGAGTGGGAGCAAGGAGGCCCTGCAGCTGAGCTTTGAGGTGGGATCCGCATTGAACAAAGGGTCAGGGAGGGCGAGGCGGGCACTCTAGCCAGAGGCCACCCGTGTGCACAAGCAGGCGTGGGGCTTCCACAGCTGGGGAGCAGTGGGAGAAACTTTAATGCATGCTGGATGGAACAGTGGGAAGGGAGGAAGGAAGAACCAAGGTGAAGGCGAAGTGGGGCAGGGAAGCCCATCTCGGTACATTCAGATGCCTCTAGTGTGGGAGATGTTACCCTGAGTCACCCTAAGGAAAACCCGGTTATCTTAAGGAAAGCATCATGGGCTTTGTTTTGCATGTGGGGTACAGGGTTTCAAATTTCATCCCGCATGTCTTCTTAATCTTCCTGGGGTGACAGCCGGGGAGGGGACGGGGTGGGGGGTGTCTCTGGCCAGCCTTTCTGAAGTCTAGAAGCTAAGCTTTCTTGCTCACCCTCCTGTGCAGACGTCGTGGAGGCGATGGCAGGCTCCTTCCATCTGCTGCGGAGAAGAGCCCCTTCCTTCTGGAGCCTGAATGCAAGCTCTGTCCTGCCTGCAGGCTGAGGGCTGCGGTGGAGAATACCACTGTTGTGTGTGGGAAAGGCATTTGGTGGAGCTGTCAGGGCCCGAATATATACAGCGACCCAGGCTGCAATATGTCCAGAGTTGCTATCGAAAAGAAAATAAGGGAGATCTCCATGTCTGCCAAGATGTCACACCTCATAGATTTAAAGCTGGACAAAGTGACTTGCTGACCTCTGCAGTGCTCACCGGGGGCATATACATCTTCCCCTTATATAATCCTCCAAGTCTTCAGTGACACGCCTGCTGGGGCCAGACCCCCCCCCCCCCCCCCCCGCTGATAAATACCGGGTCTGATCCCGCGGGTCACACGAGGAGTTCTGCCTGCTGTAGGAGGCCCTTGCCGTTACATGAGGACTTTGCTTTTTCCTATCTGTCTTAATCAGCCCAGTGGCTCTCATCAGGGTTTCTGTGGAATAAGAACAATAGGGAAATGTGGAAGGGAACCAGGGGATGCTGATGATGGCTGCTGCAAATGGACTCCTTCTTGAGCTTTCTGTAGAGACTGTTTATCAAGGCCACCCCCCGCGGAAGGGAATTTTGAGCCAATTGGGTCAGGCAGGTGTTGCTGATGGATAGGCCTGAGGAGAGCACCAGACTGAGAGACTGACTGGGTGAGAGGAGCACATGGGCACGTGGGACTGCGTGCACAAGGTGTTTGAGGTCCCTGCAGAGAGCAGGGGAGAGAAAGAATCTGCCAGCCAGGGCAGGCCCTGGTGCTAGCTGTGTGAGTCAAGGAGTAGGGAGGTAAAAAGAGGGCTTTCAGAGACCTAAGTGCAGGGAAAGGAGGTTTTCCTTCATGGGCTCTTTTTCCAAATTCCCTACAAGTCGTTCTCTGGTGAAGGAGGATTCTGTGAACTTGTGGAAGACCTGGCTGGAGGCTTGACCAGAAACAGCAGGGTTTTATGAAGCAAGCTTTTCTTTCTCTCCTCCTGTTCTGCGCCTTCTTCTCCCAGGCTGCCCTCACCCTTTCTGAAACTCCTGCATAACTCCAGGCTTGAGTGAAAAATCCTTCAGTTTGTTCCTATCATCAGACAAACTGCGGGTTTGCAGATCATTTTCCTCAATTTCCTAAAAAAATCCCAGGAAGAAGAGCAGAAAAAATAGTTGGTTTAATTGTATTGAAATTTGAATCACCTGTGCTGAAACGATTACATGCTTAAAAGCCGTGAGTTCCAGCTTCTGTGGAAAGGGTTGCCACCATCTCCTTGTTGCCCTCTGCATCCAGGGGATCTTCTCCATCATCAGACTCTCCCCTCATTTCTGGAGCAGAGAGGACTTCTTTTTTTTTTTTTTTTTTTTTTTTAAAGATTTTATTTATTTATTCATTTATCCCCCCCCTGCTGCCTGTGCTCGCTGGGTCAGTCAACCACGCCGTGCGGGCGGGCCTGCCCCCACCAGGAGGCCCCGGGAACCGAACCCGGGGCCTCCCATATGGTAAACGGGAGCCCCACTGATTGAGCCACAGCCGCCTCCCAGAGAGAGAGAGAGAGGACTTCTTTAGCAGCTGCTGTGTCAGTGATCTTTATAGCTTCTTTCTTTTCTTCTTCACTCTGGAAATTATCTGGGTGCCACCGCAGTGCTCATTTTCAGTACGCATTGTTGATTTCTTCCCTTTTGGCATTTCTTTTTTGCTCCCAACATTTTATAATAATCTCTTCTACGACTGTTTCAATAGCCTTTTTGCTTTCTCTAGACTTTCCTGAAATCTGTTGGTCATTTACATTGTGTTCCTGAGCAGTTTTATCATCCTGAATGGCGTCATTGTACATTTCTTTTGTTAAATAAGCCTCTGCTCAATCCTTCAGAACATTCACGTTGTCAGGTTCCATCTATAAAGTTTAAGAAATACTCTAATAGCTCCAGCAGGCTTCTCATCCTTTGAAGGGCAGTGGCAGCTCCTTTCTTTTCAACAGACTACATATTCAGAAACACTTGGCGCTGTTTTCGTGACAGGCTCGTCTTTGCTGGTTGCATCTGTATATCTGCTGTCTCTGATGAGCTTGTCAGCAGACTCGATCAGCTTAAGGGTCTTTGCTTGTTCCTGGTCAAGTGTAAGACATCCACAAACTTCACAGAGGGCCACCTCCAGGTCTCTTAGTTGGTAGTACTGTATCCTGATTTTATAAAATGCCTTGGTTATTATCATTCTTCTATTTGGATGCAGCTTTTAAATCACTAGTAGCTTTGCTAGGTTCCCCTTCTTTCATAAAATATTCAGCTCGAAGTTCTTGTAGTTCTGCATCCCAAATGCAAACTTCTAAAATCTTATCAAGGAAAGTGATAGCAGCAGTGTAAGCTGCGCGTTGGATTTTATCAGACGTTGTAAGTTGGGACTGGGTTTCCTTTTCTTCATTTTCACTTGGATTAGATTAGGTTCTGAGGTTCCCAGGGATGGGCTGATGAGCATTGGCTTCTCTCTTCTGCTTAGGAGAGGCTCTGACAAGGGGCGAGAAGCTGCTGACCTCTATTTGGAGGGCGAGGTGAGCCCGAGTGTCCAGGAGCAGCCGCTCCTCTGTCAGGGTGAGGGACCATCAGAGACTCGTATGTGAAATTGAGTCAGGCTTTTGTCCATTCTCTGCGAGGAGAGTGAGAATTCAGCCTTGGTATAAAAGCAGGATTCCAGGTTGCAGAGGGCCCTGGGTTGTTTATGGGCTCTCTGAATCCACTTGGAGAAGAGCCATGGTGGTGGCCGCCTGGCCGGCTGCGAGGCAGGAGGGCCCCAGGTGGCTCCCAGCAACTTGCTCTCTGCTAGAGCTTGGCAGAGGAAAGCTGTTCCGCAGCCCTGGATGTGAAGAACCTAATTCTCTCTCTGCAGGATTGAATCAAATGGCCAGGGTGTTTATCCGGTGGAGTGATCAATCACACAAATTATTTCCCTTCCTCATTTCATCTTCTGCTTTTTCACATACACACTCAAATAAACAATCTGGGAAAATAAACAAAAGACAAAAAAGGTTACCGTCTAGATGCAAATCGTATGCATTTAAGAATACAAAGTCCGTCTTCCATAGCCCCCCCCCCCACACTTTGACTGCCATCCCCTTCCACACTAAGGGAATTCTTTTGAAAGCTGGATTTTTCCTCATAGGAAGCCAGACTCCAACTTTGGGGATGGCTTCATGAGAAGGTTGGGAACAGGGGATCTGGTGTAGGGCCATGGAATTATAGCTTGGGGGCTGGCAGAGACTTACCTGGTTATTTTGCCCACCACTGGGAGTGGGGAGATGAATTAGGGGAAGGGAAAGCAGTATTAAATGTGTTACATACGTGACCTTTAGTTAATGGTCACGTATTGAGTCCCTGCACTCAGTAAAAGGCCCTTTATTGAGGGTCCCTGCCGTTGCCCTTCCAGTTCCATTAACCTCTATCATTTTGTGAAACTCTTTTAAAAGCACGGGTTATAATTTCGGGGTCCTCTAAATTTTTTAGTGCTGGGCAAAGTCCCGATGGCCTTGTCCTTGTTATGGCTCTGGTTGCAGGAATAAAGCTCTACAAGGGAAGCTGTATTATTTATTATAAAAACTGAAAAATAGTCCAGAAACACTTTCTATTAATAGCAAATGCTTTAAATGTGTCTTAGCTCCCTGAAAAGTGCTATATTAGAGCCATAAACTTTTAGGCATTGCATATCTTCTTCCAGCTCTAGGCAGTCGGTTTGAAGGTTTTTTTTTTTTTTCGTAGGAGGTACGGGGGTTGAACTCAAGACCTCACACCTGGGAAGCAGGTGCTCAACCACTGAGCTACACGGTTTGAATGGTTTTGATGCTTGTGAATCTGCTCTGCCCCCTGTCACTGGCTATCCTTCTGGGGACAGAAGGAGCTAATGTTTGCTCATTCCTATTTCCTGTCTCACTTAAGCCCACCCTGGCCCCCCACAGCTGAGGACAGTGAGGCTCGGAGGCTGGGTGACTGGCCAGTTGAATTGGAACTAAGGGGCAGGAGTCAGAAGAGCCAGCTCTGGGATTTGCACCCAGGTCAGCCTTCCTGGGCAGGCTCTGCTTCTACCATGACCCTCTGCTGTCTTTCTATGGCTTTGGTTCTTGTTTGTTTGAAAGGTCACAAGCACAAAACATTTCACTCTTTCCAGGTCAATTGTGCCAAAATATCAGGTCTGGCATTGGACGCTTGGATTCTGTGAATGCCTTTGAGGTGAAGCCTAAGATTTGGATATATATGCCCTCTGCCTTTCATGGCTGTGGGCTGAGTTGGGTTGGTAGGGCAGGTGGCACATAAGGTAGATAATTGATTTTTTTTAATGAATATTCATTTGAGGCTACTTCTCCATCTGCTCTCCTTCTGTAATTTCAAAATGGCCACTGAGCACCCAATAGGAACATGCCCATCCCTCTCCTTCTGGGTCATTCTTCTTACCACTGGGGGAACAGCCTGAGCCAATTCCCTTTGGAAGCGCTGACGGAGCACACTGGTAATTTGTTGGGGTCTGGGGCTTTTCCAGATTGCATATGCTTAATTGTATTAAGCTCTTTGAAGCCATCTGATGAATTGGTTCACAGCATGGCCATCTGCACAGAAATTCAGGGCTGCTTGCAGAAGAGCCGAGAGGCAGCTTTGCCCGAGTTAGGCAGCTGAACCCCTGGGCAGCTCTTGGAAGGGGAGGGCTCATAGGGTCTCTGGTAGTAGTATGTGATGGAGAGAAAGAACCAGAAAGTGCAGAGGGCTCATTGGTTTTGATGGATCTGGCTCAAATAATATAACATTTTAGCCTTTTGTGTAAAATCTGGACTAAGTACCAAATAGAAATGTTTCTTCAGGCCTGTAGCAGATATCTCCTGGGGGAGGGAAAATTTGGTGGCCTTCTCACTATCATTCAAGGGTCTGGTAGTGACTAAGTTTATGTTAAAGCCATGTCTATGCAACAAAAAAGGCTATTTATCTGGCATTCTATCAATAAGAACGGAGCATTGGGCATTTCTTCCCTCTGTCCATGAACTGTGATAACTGATGCTCCTAGCAATGGCCCCTACAGACTGAAATATCCTAAGTGCCCCCAGCATCATCACAGATGGACAAATAAGGCTCATTAAAGGTTTAATGTAAAATGCATTTCATGTGGTCTCAATTCTTTGAAAACTCTTAGTCCTCGCATTGCATATTTAGGAGCACTCTTAATATTGAGATAATTGGTACAACTTTGACCACGATGGATAATGTGTAGCTTATTTTATGCTTTCATTCAACATTCATTCGCTCTTTCATTTATTCAGTTCACTCTTTCATTCTTAACACAGTGCCTGGTACATGGTAAACAATCAATACAATTTAGAATTTTTTTTATTATTTAAAAGGGTATTAAATGAGCATGAGACTTAGGCCCTGTGACAGGCGGAGCTGAGTAAGACACAGTTGATGCCCAAATGAAACTGACATCTACAGGCAGAGACAGGCGAGGAAACCCTGCAACAAATGCCTTACTAAGGGTCACATGGGGGGCAGCTTTCCTAAGCATAAGGGGCTCGGGGAATTTGAAGGATAAGCAGGAATTATCCAGCGATAATTGAGAAAGGGAGAAAGGGAGCACTGTCTTCCAAAAGGGCGGCTGCTTCCTTGGGAAGAGACCACTGCCCCCTGTTCATTGGCCATGTTGTAGCTCCCCCCTTTCCTTTATAGGCAGTGTATTAGTCAGCCAAAGGGGTGCTGATGCACAATACCAGAAATCTGTTGGCTTTTATAAAGGGTATTTATTGGAGTAGAAGCTTACAGTTACCAGGCCATAAAGCATACATTTTTTCCCTCGCCAAAGTCTGTTGCTACCATGTGTTGGAGCAAGACAGCTGCCGATGTTTGCCAGGGTTCAGGCTTCTTGGGTTCCTTTCTTCCCAGGGCTCCATTTCTCTCAGGGCTCAGTGCCTCTGTTTCCTCCACAAGGTTAGCTGTAGACCATGAGGCTCTCTAGGCTTTGCCTCTCTCCACAGGCCAGCTGTGAACTGTCAGGTGAACAGCTTGTCTCTATTCCCGGGGCCTTCTCTCCTTCCTCACAACCAAGCGCCTTGTGTGCTTACTTCCCAGGGCTCCAGCTCAAAAACCCCAGCATCAAAAACTCATCTCTGTCCTTTGCCATGTCTTTTATCTGTGAGTCCCCACCCACTGAGGGGGCGGGTACAAAATGCCCTGCTGATGTGGCCCAATCAAAGCCTTGATCATTATTTAATCAAGTAAACCTCTGAATCCATTATAATCTAATATGCCCTGAGGAAAAGACCAGTTCACAAACATAATCCAATATCTATCTTTGGAATTAATAAATAATGCCAAACTGCTACAGGCAGCACCTGTGTGATCTTTGGTCTCCATTAGTGGTTCTCAACCATGGGGCATTTTGTCCTTCCTACCCCGCAGGGGACATTTGGTTGTCACCACTGGTAGAGATAGGGGTAGAGTAGGGTGGGCACTACTGACACCTGGTGGGTAGAGGCCAGAGATGCTGCTGAGCATCCCACAGAGCACAAAACCAAGAAGCCTCCAACTCCAAATAGCAATAGTGCCGAGGTTGAGAAATTCTGGATTGCGCTAAATCTCGACCAAATCTCTGAAGTCCCTTGAGGAGCATTTTTCTCTAGTGAGTGGGAGCTGTGTCCCCTGGGATGATGGTGGATGGGATATTGAGGCACCTCTGGATGTTGGGTGCAGGATTTCCTCTCTGGGGTCATGTTTCTCTCTGTACTAATCTAGAGTAATCAGCTGTTGGCTAATAACTGTAAAATGGGTTAAGATACAAGCTGCTGCCTTACAATGGCGTTTTAACCAGTAATCAGCTGGAAAAGTTTGTTTGAAATGGGGGATAACAATACCATATTGAATGGCTGTGATGAGTAAAGGAGATAACCTATGCGAAGTTTAGCACGGACTGCTCCATAATGCTTATTAGTATTGTCGTTTTTATTAGTGTGATGGCTTCTTTGATGCATCCACCTGGCCGGGCTACAGGCCCCAGTTATTCAACCAAACACTTACCTAGGTGTTGCTGTGAAAGTATTTTGCAGATATAATCAATGCCCCTCTTCAGGTGTATGGAGATTATCCTGGATAACCTGGGTGGGCCTGACTTAATCAGCCTTTAAAAGTAGAGCAGGGGCTTCCCCAGGTGAGAAGAAATTCCACCTGCAGGTGACAGCATCAGCCTGTGCTGGTGGGTTCCTGCCTGCCAGCAATCCTTCCTTACTGCCTGCCTGCCCTGGGGATTGTGGACTTGCTTAGCTGCCCCCACAATTTTTGCTGTTACGTCCATAGGGTGGGAGGTACTTCAAGTTGCTTGAACCATACTTAATAACAGTTTCAGCTCAAACCCCTGCCCTCTCTCACTCTGAGTAGAAAGGTGACTGTCACAGAACCATCAGAAGAAAATGAAATAGCTTTTTTTAAAAAAAATATAATTTTATTGAAGTACATCATTCACACACGAACACAGACAAACAACAAGTGCACAATAAAAGTTGCGAAACCCACAAAATAAACACACACACCATGACACAGGGCTCCTACACACCATCCCACCACCAACACCCTGCACCGCTGTGAAACCCCTACGTCAAAATACCACTACCACAGCCCATCTCCCACACCTGTCCCACACCTCCCTCAACCCCCCTGCACCTGTGTCATACACCTGCCACAGTTCATGAGAGAAAGCTCCCACACCCGTCTTGCCAACCACAGCCCATTCTCCACCACCCCACCCCTGTCCACAGAGCCCCACGCCCTGCACAACCCACCAACATGCCCACTCAGCAGCCCCCACCGCAACCACTGTGCCACCACCATCCCGGTCAACCCTAGAATGCTCTCACCACTCCCAAAGGAAAAATACCATACCCCCTTACCCCCTGCAGTCATCCCCCAAAATCGACGCAGTAGCCTCCCTGCCATTGCCGCAAACCACACCACCACTGTTCACTGCTGTCCACAGGCCATATCAGCTGCCATCCCCCCGCGCATCACTGCACCCTCAACACATTCCCCTATTCATACCATGAACCCCACTCTTCATCCACAACCAAAACCACTGTGCCTCACACACCTAGACTGCTCTCAGCCACCCCCAGCTGACATCCATATCCACAGACCACCCCCCAGCCACAGTCTCATTCACTAATCAGCAGTGTTAGCTATACCCACCACAATGTGCCACCATCAATCCCACTCACCTCCCACCTCCTCAACAAACCTCATCAAAATTCTACGTACACTGAGCACCAGCCCCCACTCCCAACCCACCATCACCCCCGGCAACCATATTCCAGAGCCCACCCCTGCAAGTCCACCTGTCGCCTTCAGTTCACATCAGTGAGACCACACGACACTTGTCCTCCGTGTCTGGCCGAACTCACTCAACACAATATCCTCCAGGTTCATCCATGCTGCCACATGCATCCCGATTGACTTCCTCCTGCAGCTGAATAGCATTCCACTGCATGTACCCTCTCTGGCCTTTTGTCAGTTGATGGACACCTGGGCCAGTTTTATACTTTAGCAACTGTGAACAATGCTGCCATGAACATCGGTGTGCAGATGTCAGTTCGCATCCTCACCTTCAGTTCCCCCAAATATACTCCTAGTAATGGGACTGCTGTATCACCTGGTGGCTCCACATTCAGCCTCTTGGGCACTGCCAAACCGTCCTCTGCAGAGGCTGCACCTCTCCACACTCACACTGACAGTGAAGGGGTGCTCCCATCTCTCAGCATCCTCCCCAGCACCTGTAGTCCTCCATCCTTTTGGCGATGGCCATTCTTTTTTTTTTTTTTTTTTTTTTAGGAGGTACTGGAGATTGAACCCAGGACCTCGTACATGGGAAAGAGGCACTCAACTACTGAGATACACCCCCTTCCCATGGCCATTCTTTAAGATGTAAAATGGCACCCCACTGTAGCCCAGGTCAGCATCCCCTCAATAGCCAGTGATGCCAAACATCTTCCCATGTGCTCCCTCACCTCCTCTCTGGAGAAATGTCCACTCAAGTCTCTTGCCCACTTTTCAGTTGAGTTGCCCATCCCTCTATCATTGAGTTGTGTGATCTCTCTATACAACATGGACATCAAACCCTTGTCAGACATGCGCTCCCCAAACATCCTCTCCCCTTGAGTAGGCTGCCTTTCACTTTCATGACAAAGTCCTCTGAAGAACAAAAGTGCTTAATTTCATGGAGGTGCCATCCTTCTATTCTTTCCTTATTGCTCTGCCTTGAGTGCAGGGCTCAAGAAATTACTGCCCACCTCAAGACCCCGAAGAGGCTTCTCCACGTTTCCCTCTAGAAGTTCCATGGTTGCAGCCCTTCTGTTTAGGTCCTTGATCCAAGCTCCCCTGGAAATGGACATCCAGTTCTCCCAGCACCATCCGTTGAGCACACCACTCTGACCCAGCTGGGTGGCCCAACAGTCCCATCAAAAATCACCCGGCCAGAGAATGAGGGTCTACCCCTGAGTTCTTGACTCAGCTCCATTGGTCAACATGTCTGTCCCTAGGCCAGTACCACACTGTTTTTACCACTCTAGCTAAATATTATGCTTCAACTCGGGAAGTGAGAGTCCTCTAACTTTGCTCCTCTTCCCCAAGATATCTTTTGCTAAAAATGAAATATCTTTTAAGTCAATCTTTCATGATTTGAGGCCTAGAAAGTAGATTGGATGTAGATTGGTACGGGCAGTTCGTGGACTTAATTCCTACCTTCTCTAGACTTGCAATCTAAAAATATGTTTCAGGGAAAATTTGCTAATTATTTTCTAGGTATAATTCTGTTTTCTAAGAAGGGCAGAGATCCCAAGCTGCAACATTTGTTTGTGGGGCCAGGTGAAGAGGGGCAGATGCAAGTTAGAGTAAATCCTTTTTACCCAAGAAATGGGAGATGGAGAGAATTTGAGGGAGACTGGGGAGAGGGTGGAGGCTGTGTGTGGAGGGCTGCAGAAGATGCAGGGTGGGGAGAGAAGAGGAGACGGCTGAGGTGAGGGTGAGGAGCTCTGTTAAGATTTCATAGAGGAAGAACAGGAAATTTTTCAAGGGATTTTAAGGGACATTTTGCTTGTGCTATTGAGGATGTGACCCATCTTCCTTGCCTTTCCATGAAATCTTCAATAAAGTATTCATTTTATTTGTGTATTTTGAAGTTGATTTCTGGGGTGTATTAAAGCGCTGAGCCCTGACTTAAGGTTAAGTGTAGGGTATAAAATAGGCTTGCTTCTTATGTGACACAGTCACATATGGCTTATAAATCCATTAAGCATATTTTAAAGTTTATGGTTCTTTATTATGATTTATTATTTATAATAAAGTGGCTCATCCATGTATTCCTCATTATTTATTGCACTATCTGGGTGCTGTGCTAGGCACTAGGTGTACATCTGGAACAAGACTGCCATGGAGTTATGGTCTGGTTTGGGGAACATGATGCAGATAAATAGAAGACAATTGTAATATAATGTGGTCAGTGTGATGAAAGGGCCTAAGACAATGGGGGTCCACAAGAACACACAGCCTGGATGAGGGGGTTCAAGGAGGAATTCTGGGGGAAGTGACACCTCATTTTAAACCAGAGAATAAGTAGAAGGTAAGAAGATAAAGCACTAGGGACAGGTGGTCAGTGCCCTTAGTCTAGAGAGCAATTTGTTGAGTGGGTGCCATGTTTCTAGAGACTCGTTACCACTCTCCCATTCTACTTACATGCTTTCTCTTGTTGGACATTCCGACCTCATACCTTGACATGTTTATGCAAGACTGACACCTTTAAAGTCATTTCTAGTAGAAAATCATCAACTAGGAAAACCTTCCAGAAAGAACCAGTAAGAACAATTCAGTCTGGCTGGCTTTCTGGCCATCCTGGACATACAGGGTAAGGGAGGTCTGCTAGAAGTTCAGCAACTCCCAAACACAGACTTGATATCAAATGTCAGAGTCACAGATTTTAGAGGTTTAAGGACAAATACAAGGAAAACCATTGTATGGTCTAGTTTATAGAACTTTAATTCTCTAAAATGTGACACAGACTGAAATTATAGAAAGGTTCAAGGTCTTGGACAAATTAATGTATGATGGATTCATAATGGGCTATTAAGGGAATTGAGGGCTATTTGGAATAAATCACATTATCATCAAGTTTTGACATCATGGAAGATTTAAAGCACCTCGATGACATTACTAGAGGGAAACACTGGAAGAGATAGAGCAGGGGTCCCTAAATGGCAATGATGACGCTCTTTCCCTTAGCAGAGTGTCCTAAAAATATCTTTGTTTTTCTTTGTACAAATGCTCCCTTGAACTCTTCTCTTATAGGCTTATAGCTGCAGACACCCATGACTAAATGCAAATAGCAAACTGCAAGCCTGTGACTTGTCTCCCATTTCCACCCATCACACTTTATCCCTCTTAGTCCTCTGTCTTCTTCACTTTCCTTGCTTCTTTATTTTAGAAGTTAATATTGCTTATTATTTTTTAAATCACAAGTGCCTGCTGATGTATTACTTTCAGAACTCTAAACATGAGTCTTGAGTTGATCATGGTGGGAGTTTCTTTTCATATATCAGTATGAGAGTCAGCCAGAGTGAAAGACGCTAGCTCACCATTTGTAATGGTCATTGGATGAATTGATTGTAATTGGAAGTTTCTTATGTTGATTATAGTAGAATATGGAGAATAATCCTCTGGGAAAGGACTCTGCAAAAGAATTCTGGCCAAGTGGGGAAAGGAATGTCTTGTGCCACCTTGTCTTTTAGGGCCCTCTCTCCCAACCTCAGTGGAATGGAGAATCAGTCTTTTGCATTACTTTCCCTGAATTATCCAGGGGATCGTTGGTGTGTTTGGGGGGGTATGTTTTGGTCATCATTTTCAGGATTGTTGACATAGTTCTCCATGTCATTTTGCACTGTGCAAAACTTATATCATGGCTTGGTGAATTACTGGGATGGGCAGCACAACTGTCAAGGGGCAGTGGTGAGGATGGTCTTGAGGATCTCTCCTGAGACCTTGAACTTTCCTTTAGCTTGTTCCTGGCTGCTCTCTGCCTTGGGAAGCTTTGGCCTGGTGCTCTATTCTCAGCTACCTTTGGGGGACAGTATCAGTATCTTGCTGTCTGCTACCCATGACTCAGAGTAGGCTGTGACGCTGGTCTGACTATGGCTATGTCTTATTACTTCTGCCCTGTTATTAATTAACTGATTCTTTTTGTTATTTTTTATTATTAAAGAAGCTTTAGATTACATAAATGTTACATCAAAAATATAGGGGATTCCCATACATCTTACCCTCCTCCCCACATTTACCCCCATCTTTCATTAGTGTGGTACATTTATTACAATTGATGAACACATATTGAAGCATTGCTATTAACCATGGTCTGTAGTTTATATTATGGTTTATACTTTGCCCTGCGCAATTTTATAGGTCTTGACAAAATGTTTAATGGCCTATATCAGTCATTGCAATGTTCTGCAGGACAATTCCAATGTCCCAAGAGTGCCCCAGTTTACATTTATTCTTCCTTCTCACCTCAGAACCTCTGGTGACCACTGCTTTTATATCAATGTTACACGTTCTTCCATTGCTAGAATATTAAGTCTATTTTTGCCCATAGTTGCATTCCCCCTTATGTTTGTTCATTCCTCAGTCTTGAGGATTTTGGAATGGTGATGCTCACTCTGCTTCTGACCCAGAGGGGGCTTAGATCCCATGGGGCAGATGGATGGAACTGTCTTGCTTGCAGTTGTTGATACTCTTTGAATTAACTGATTCTTTATACTCTTATTTATTTTATTTAGAAATGTGGAGTGGAACTAGGGTCAAGAAGAAAGGCAATTGGGATGGAATGATAGATTCCTGGAAAAGGAGTGAACTTTTATCACTGGAAATGTCCCATAAGCCACCAACCACCTAGTTTAAGGTGAGGAGACAGTGTTTCCTTTGATGAGTTAGGGAGGAGGTGGCATCTGGTCTTCTAATATTCTTTGATTCTAAAATTCAAATGACATAATTTCCAAACAGTTCTCTTCTTCTCATTATGAGTGTTGCATAAAATATAAAATTTCTTTAGTTTCCCTTCCTTCTGAAAGCTTGTGCCCTATCTGTGTTGCTATATTAACTAACATTCTTATTTTCTCAAATTAAAAAAAGAGGTGTTTGCCAATTTATTTATTCAATTAAAGAAAAATGACAAAATAAGTAAGTCCCATTTTAATATGTGAAACCATACAAAGATGTATATAAACAAGCAAGTAATATATTTTCCACCTCCCTCAAATCCCACCCTCTGTGTTAAGTCTAATATGTGTGCACTTCAACATACTCTTCATGCTCATACAAGCTGTTGTAGATTGAATTATGCATGTAAATTTAGACATATTCTTAATCTACATTCCTGTAGATGTGGACTCATTAAGGACAGAATCTCCTGAAGATATAATTTTTTTTTTTTTTTTTTATTATGGGTAAAAATCAAAATTCTCACAATACATACAAACATTTGCAAAATGATATATAAATATATATGCATGTATGTGTATTTGCTTACAAAAATGTTATTTATATATATATATACATATATTTTAAGAGGTGCTTAGATTACCCAAAATATTACACGGAACCCACTGGGATTCCCATGTTGCCCACCTCCCACACCTCCCACCACATCCCACACAAACATCTCCCACAGTGTGGCCCACCACCCTCTATGAACTTACACATCCTGGAGCCTTGCCACCAACCATAGACCACAGTTCACACTGTAGACCACACTCTCTCCCACTCAGTTCTGAGTGGTGTGTGCTGATTTAAAATGGCCTACATCCGTTGCCACAACAGTACTCAGGACAACCTCCAACTCCCAAAGAAGCCCCTGTATTTCCACCGCTCATCCCCTCCCTACCCCAAAAGTGTCAAGTGGCCACTGGCTCCACCTCATTGTTACAACTTCTTGCATTGCTAGAATCACCATATGTGAACAAGAGAATACCATCAAGTCCACTCTAGTCCATAGTTCTTCCCCCAATCCTGAGGGGACTGGGATAAAAGGGGGAAATGGTAAAGACAAATGAGTTCAAGTGGCTAAGAGACTTCAAAGAGAGTCGGGAGGTCATCCCAGAGGTAACTCTTACGCACACCTCAGTAGGAGCTCATAGAACATCTAAGTGTCTATTGCCCCACTCAGTGGGGTTCCTGAGGGCTCCGGAGACACCCTGGTCCTATATAAGGGGGGATAGCCCCAGAGACTGATGCCTTATCAGTGGGTTCTATTTTGGAATCTGTGCTCCTGAGAGTGACAGAATTAGACTCAAATAAGTCCTCCCTGCACATGGTTCACCAGTCCCTTCTATTCAAACCTATATGTGATGCTGGAGTTTTTAGGTATACTTCCAGAGACTGGAGCCTCCTGCCTACCTATGTGCCAGGTGGCGTGAAATCTAGGTGGAGCTGCAACTCCTACCCTACAGCTCAATGGACTCATCCAAGTCACCTGGTGAGGAGACAACGATGGGCAATGGCCATCCCAGGGAATGGAGAGGGCCTGCATCTGCAGGCAGGATCATCCCACCCACCATATCCATGGGATATAAGCCCTCTCTCACCTGAAGATATGATTTTAAATGATGGTGTGGCCCAGCTGAGTGAGGTTGGGTCTTAATCCAGATTACTGGAGTCCTTAAGGAGCAGAAGGGCTTCAGACAGTCAGAGAAGGCTGCAGGGAGGAGCTGGAAACCAGAAGTCAATGGAGCCTGTCAGAGAAAGGAGAGGATGTTGCCATGTGAGTGAGACAGGATCCCCAAGGATCACTGGTAGGCAGCACCAGAATGTTACAGACCTTCCTGATGCCTCGATTTTAGACTTCTTCTAGCCTAAAAACAGTGAGTCAATAAATTCCCATTATTTAAGACAGTGGGACTGATAGACAAACCTGCACAAACATAGGCTTTTTTCCCTTCCTCCTTAACATGAGTTCTTGCTCTATATTACCTTCTACCTTGCCTTTGAGCACTTGAAATACTTGAAATATGGCTAATGCAGGATTCTAGGACTTAGTATGAAAAAAGAATGAAAAATATCTCATTCATAACTTTATGTTGACTACATCTGTTAAAATGTCAATATTTTGGATATATTGGGTTAATAATTTTATATGTTTCTTTTTTTTTTTTTAATGAGGGTACTAGAAGATTTAACATTACTTGCATTATACTTTTATTGGACGATACTGCTCTAACCCATTCTTTTTTTTTATTTATTTTTGTTATACCCATTCTTTTTAACAGGCATATTACATTTTGAAGAATTTCATAAGCCTTAGGAAGTTAGTGATCAAGTTCTGTATCAAAAGAATTTTGTTTGAAACTCTCCATGGAGTTTTCTGACCATTATGATCTAGAAAAGTGGCCATGTTTCTTGAAGACTGCACTAAAGAGTCATAGCTAATGCAAAATACACATTCCTATCAGGATACTGAGCTACCAGCAAAAACACTGAATTGTGCTTCTGTGTACCAGTAATTCCTCTGAATCCTGTTCTTTTGGAATAGCTGTCAAATATGCAAAAACTTCTACAGAGTTACATATATTCAGTGCTGAGCCTGAAGGTACTGGACCTGGCTAGAAGAAGGCTTCAAGGAGACTTTAAATTTGATGTAGAGTTTGGTAAAGAAGAGGCATGTGGTATTTTAATGTGGAAGAACATTCTAGGAGTGACAATAAACTGGGAAGTGTCCTTGGTAAATATGCATAACTTATAGCTACTTTCTTTTGTAGAGGAAGGACCATATTTTGGAATCAAAAGACCTAGGATGAAGTTTGGAATCATCCATTTAAAAGCTGTGAGATCGTAGGTAAGTCATTTGACCTCTCTGGGCTTAAGATTTCTCTTTGGTGAAATGATCCCCCCATATAGTGCTCTCTCCTTCATGCTATGATGTCTCTCAAAGTTGATGGGAGGAGCTTATGATTTGAAATATATACATTAAAAGACATAAAATAATTTTCATTTCTTTTTTTAAGATGAAATCAGTTTAAAAAATATGTGGGTTCATATGCAATAAGGGTTTTTGTTTTTGCTCATCGTTTTTTTTTTCTTTCTTTCTCATTGTCTGCTTGTTGTCTGTTTTTTTCTTTAGGAGGCACGGGGATCCAAACCCGGGACCTCCCATGTGGGAGGCAGGTGCTCAACTGCTTGAGCCACATCTGCTCCCTACTCCTTTGTTTTTTGCTTGTTGTCTGCTCGTTGTTTTGCTCATTGTCTTGCTTGTTGTTTTTGTTTGATGTCTGCTCGTTGTTTGTTTGTCTTCTTTAGGAGGCACCGGGAACTGAACCAAGGACTTCCCATGTGGGAGGTGGGCGCTCAAACTGCTTGAGCCACTTCTACTCCCCTGCAATAAAGGTTTAATAACCAGAATATATAAAGAAATCTACAACTCAACAATGGAAAGACAAACAATACAGTTAAAAAATGGGCAAAAGGCTTGCATAGTCATTTCTCCAAAGAAGATATACAAATGGCTAAAAAGCACATGAAAAGAGGCTCAACACCATTAGCTATTAGGGAAATGCAAATGAAACTACAATGAGATACCATTTCACACCCCCTGGTATGGCTACTATTAAAAAAAAAAACAGAAAATTACGAGTGTTGGAGAGGGTGTGGAGAAATAGGAACACTCATTCCTTGCTGGTGGGAATGGTGCAGCCACTGTGGAAGACAGTTTGGCTGTTCCTCAGAAAGCTAAGTATAGAATTACCATATGACTCAGCAATCTTCCTTCTAGAGATATGCTCCAAAGAACTGAAAAACAGGGACTCAAACAGATATTTGCACACCAGTGTTCATAGTGGCATTATTCACAATTGCCCCAAAAGATAGAAGCAACCCAAGTGTCCATCAACCGATGAATGGATAAACAAAATGTGGCATGCACATGTAGTGGAATATTATTCAGCCTTAAAAAAGCATGAAATTCTGATTCATATGACAACATGGATGAACTTTCAAGACAAGTTGAGTGAAATAAGCCAGACACAAATACGGTATGATCTCATTGATATGAAATAATTAGAATAAACAAACTTATAAAGTGAAAATTTAAAATATAGGATACTAGGGGCTGGGCTGGGGATAGGGAATGGGGAGTTAATGCTTAAATTGTACAGCATTTCTATTTGGGCCGCTTGTAAAGATTTGGAAATGGATGGTGGTGATGGTAGCCCAACATTGCAAAAGTAATTAACAGCACTGAGTTATATATGTGAATGTGGTTAAAAGTGGAAATTTTAGGTGGTATATATATATTACTAGAATTAAAATTAAAAGAAAAAATATAGGACACTACAACATGGTGTACTTTATTATAAATGATGGTAAAATAATAAATGTACCACACTAATGCAAGGTGTTAATAATAGGATGGTAAATGAGGAATAGATACACCCCAGTGTGAACTATGGACTGTAGTTATCATTACAACCATAATATTCTTTCATCACTTGTAACAAAGGAGCCACACTAATGCAAAATGTTAATAATAGGGGGGTATTTGGGAACTATATTTTCTGCTTGGTTTTTCTGTAGAACCACAACTTCTCTGATAAAAAAAATTAAAAATATGTGTGGTAGCTTGGAGTTATGTACTCCAGAAAAACAAGTTCTTAATCTTAATCCATTCCTGTGGATGTGAACCCTTCACAAATAGGAGCTTTTGATGAGGTTACTTCAGTTAAGGTGTGGCCCAGCTGAATCAGGATAGGTCTTTTTTTTTTTTAAGATTTATTTATTTATTTCTCTCGTCCCCCCCGCCCCATTGTTGTGTGCTTGCTGTCTGCTCTCTCTGTGTTCTTCTCTGCTTGTCTTCTCTTTAGGCGGCACCGGGAACCCATCCTGGGACCTTCTGGAGTGGGAGAGAGGTGCTCAATCTCTTGTGCCACCTCAGCTCCCTGGTCTGCTGCATCTCTTATTGTCTCTTCTCTGTGTCTCTTTTTGTTGCATCATCTTGCTGTGTCAGCTCTCCGCTTTGGCCAGCTCTCCTGCGCAGGCCAGTACTCTGCTCGGGCCAACTTGCCACGTGGGCCAGCTTGCCTTTCACCAGGAGACCCTGGGAATTGAACCCTGGATCTCCTATATGGTATATGGGAGCTCAATTTCCCAGGATGGGTCTCAATCCTCTTACTGGAGGCCTTATAGAGAAGGCCTCAGAGGAGAAAGACACGGAGCAGCCAGAATCTAGAAGTCAATAGAAGCCAGAAGAGAATGAAGAAGATGCTGCCATAGGCATTGCCATGTTATGGAAAAGCCAAAGAACCCCAGAGATTGCCAATCAGCCACAAGATAGTGACCCAGGGAGGAAGCAAGCCTTCTAGCCTCTGAAACCATGAGCCAATAAATTTCTGCTGTTAGGCCAATCCATTGTATGGTATTTGTTTTAGCAGCTAGGAAACTAAAACAATAGGCAACAGTGCTAATATAAACATATGTAACGTCTTTACTTCAGATTACCTGTATTGTGTTCCTAGTTCTTCTCTCATTTTTCTTTACCAAAGAGGAATGGTTATTGTCTCTATTTTGTGGTCATGGATACAGAGCACTAGGATTTACTCATTATAAAATTAATCCTGTCCTTAATCTGTGTCCTTAATCTTTAAAATATGCCATCGTACTGTTTTTCCAATACCTTCAAGCCTTCTTCATGCATTTTGGTGACTAAATCCTTCCAAGAGGGAAAACTATTTTGGGAGCAGAAAATCTGGGGGATATATATCTTGGGCATAAAGTTTGATTTTATCATAAGGGAAATATTTATAAGCAAGAACCTTAAAAATGGTTTTACTCTACTAATGGCTATTACAGAAGGTCTCACATTCATTGGCAGGGGCCTTCTTTGGGGAGTTCTGGCTGTTTCTGGGGAGTGGTCCTTATTCTTAAGCTCTGATATCTATCTGTAGATGCTGTAGGCTAGAGGAACATTGGAGTTGATGTTTGGGGTTACTGGCCAACCTAGTGATTCCCGAATTGGGTTTGGCCAACGGACCAGGGTTAATGACTTTGTTGCAAAGTCCCTTGTCAGTCACCGGGACAGGGTTGGACGACTTCCACCAGGAAGGCCAGGCAATTTCCAAGGCTCCAGACTAAGCCTCCCAGGGACAAATGGAAAGGCAGAGGAAAGGAGAGAGTTCAGAGATTCTGGTTGGGACCATAAGTGTGTGTGTATGTGTGTCATTTTCCAGAAATGCGTGTTACCATTAGTTACCAGGAAAAAGCCACCTTACTCTTAAGTTTCCTCCTGGAGGCCATCAAGCCCTCCAAGAAGAAACTGAGCTATTGTAACTCTGATAGTCCCGGGACTGACCGCATTTTCCCAGAGTTTCACATTATTCATTTCCAGAAAGTAATTTTAGTTGATTGCCTTGTGATGTTTTTGAATGAGGTATTTTAAGAAATAGGAAATATTGAAAGGATTGGCTCACCATCAAAATGTATCCTTTCTGAATGCCCCTAAGGGCAATGTAACTGCCAATTTGGTATGGAAACTTGTTGAAATTTCTGTCTCTGGAGGTTTTTAATGGAAGGTGAGACAATTGTCTTTCTTGGTCCATTTAGCTGGATGTCTGCCTGGGACAAGAGTATCAGATGACCTTGTGGTGCCTTCCAGTACTGGTTTTTTTTTATTTTTTAATGATTGGGTGGTAGATTTACGAGGCTGCATTTGCCTGAGGATTTTACCCGTCCTGCCCATCTGCTTTAATATTTGACCCAATGTCTCTTAATCTTGTCTCTCCAAGTAGATCTTAAACTTTTTGAAGGCTGAGATGATATGTTGTGCTTCTTGCATGTAATGTATAGAAGAGGGAGAGGATGGGACTACTTATGGAGTGACATTCTGGAGGAGATGGTGTTCAGGGAGATGGAAGCAAGATCACAGGGAGAAGGTTGGCCAATAATGGTAGGGAGGCTGCCATTACTTCTGAGTTTGGAAGGAAGAAACCAAAACTAGTGTGGCTGTAAATAAGGTAATATACAGGTATGAGAAAATATGAGGGGGAATCACGTTCCTAACCTCAATTTCATTGAAGAAGTGAGTCCAGATCATCCACTAAACTAGAGGAATCTGAGGGCTGGGTAGGAAACTTAGAATGATCAACTTTTGGAATTATTATTATGATGAATGGAAGAGGTCACTGACCAAGGTCAAGTAAAAGGTCATTTTTACAAGGACAAGCAAAAGGTTTAATGGGTGGTGCTTGAGGTTCAGATGAGTTTGGAAGCTGTGAGTATATAGTGAAGCCAACCCTGAGCTACCTGAGTTTGTCACCAGCTATATAGGGATAGGGATGGAGAAGGGGGATTGGAACATTGATGCAGGGTTGATATTTTCCTGAGAAGATGTGCTAGAAAGACAGGAATATAAGATAACCAGAAGAGAGTTCAGATAATCCATCTGGGGGTAGGGAAGGAAAAGTACTTCTAGTTGTCAAAAATAAAAAATAAAAAATAAAAATAAAAATAAAATAAAATAATAAAATAAAAAAAAATAAAATTAAATTAAAATAAAATAAAATAAAATATAAAATAAAATAAAAAAAATAAAATAAAATAAAAAATAAAATAAAATAAAATAAAATAAAATAAAATAAAATTGGAGGAGCCAAGAAACTGGAATAGTCTGTGAAGGCAGGGAGAATGTGTAATAGGAATGAAGAAATGAGAGAACTCAGAAGATAGGAGAATATGGTCAAAGAGTGGAATATTAGAGTTCAAGATATTTGGGTGAAAATGAAACCAGGGTGTGGCCAGAGGAGGTGAGGTTCAAATGCAGTAGAGTAACTGTGAATGGAGTTAGGGAGATCCATTAATGTAGACCACATTGTTGGATGGAGCATCACATGGGTGGTTTATCTTCATGGACATGCAGATCTAAGATTTGGTTAGGAATAAGGGTGGAAAGAAGGGCTGCGAGCCAGGTCTCAAAGAGCTTTGATGGGGAAGCATGCAGTGTTTTGGGGGCCCATAGGAGGGTCTCCTAAACCTAGACCTGGAGAGTCAGAGCAGAGTTCTATGGGAAGTGATGTCTAAACTGAGCTGCAAAGGATGAGAGAGGTGAGCCAGGGGAGGGAGAAGTAGGGCAGGGAAGAAGGTCAGAGGAGAGGAGGATGTTGCTGGTAGAGAGATGAAGTATATTAAATGGATCAATGTTTTATAAAGTACCTAGATTCATAGATTGAAAGCTAATCTTGGTGATGCATAAGCCTATTATTAAATAACTAGTTTATAATCTTCTCCACTTAGAGGAGCCCTTGTTTTTTAATTTTTATTTTAAAGATGTTTTATTAAATCAGGCTTCTGGGGGATGCAATTTGCACCCTCACATTCTCAATATGTTGTGAAACCATTTATTATAAGAAAGGAGAAGAAATGATACACAGGACCTGTCTTGCTCACATGCTGCATGTCTTAACTCGTTGCCAGATTCATTTTCAATTATAGAACAAATGAATCTTTATTTGACATGACGGCATTGCGAAAAAAATAAAGACATATAGCTGGTAAAGCAGGAAGAGAATAAACAATGGATGATGGATAATATGCCCAAGAGCATTTTGACTTGTACCGTGGGGAAATGCAATTGAGGGGACATTATTAATCTGTGCAAATGTTCACACACTAAATGTTGATCAAGGAAAGAGTAAAACACTCAGAGAAGAGAGCCAAGAGGTCGGAAAGGAATAAAGAAAGCAGTAAAAGAAGCCAACTCTATTTCAACCAAGTACCCTGGGTGATAAATTATTTCCAAGGGTATTTAGCTAAGTGCCTTGTTCTCACTGCGTGAAGGGGCTGAAGGTGGTGGACTGTCAAGGGCTCAGGTGTTGGACCACGATGGAGCTGGGCCTGCGTCCTGGCTCTGGTCCTCCCACTGCTGCTGTGCAGTGTGACCTTGATTGAGTGTGTTTCCAACCTTCTCTGAGTCTCCATTTCGGCATCAGTAGGAAGAATAAAGAAAACTTAAGTCAGAAGGGGGATGTGAGGTTTGGAAATTATATATGTAAAGTATTCATAACAATGTCTAATACATAGGAGACATCCAACAAATGGTACTACTACTGCTAGCCGTCTGTTCAATAAAAGAATCTGCACAATAGCAGAAATGCCTGCAAGGGATAGTCAATGGGTATGCTATGCTCTTTTTTTTTTTTTTTTTTTAAGATTTATTTATTTCTCCCCACCCCCTCATTGTTTTTCCACTCACTGTCTGCTCTCTGTGTGTTCTTCTATGTCTGCTTGTCTTCTCTTTAGGCAGCACCGGGAACTGATCCTAGGACCTTCTGGAGTGGGAGAGAGGTGCTCAATCTCTTGCTCCCTGGTCTGCTGCATCTCTTATAGTCTCTCCTCTGTGTCTCTTTTTGTTGCGTCATCTTGCCGTGCCAGTCTTCGCTCAGGCCAGCACTCCGCGTGGGCCTGCTCGCCGCGCAGGCCAGCTTACCTTCACCAGGAGGACCCGGGAATCAAACCCTGGACCTCCTATATGGTAGACGGGAGCCCAATCGCTTGAGCCACATCCACTTCCCTGCACTCTTAATGAATTCTTTCCTTAATGAAATAATTCAAAATGCAAATGGTATCTCTGCAGTGTTGCAGACAGTGTCACACTTCTTCCTGGAGGCCACTAGGCATTGTCAGTGGCCTTAACTGAGTTTGTGGGGAGATGCTGGATGGAGAGAAGGTGGTTGGGGCAGCTTTCTCCATCTAAAAACACATTCTAGAAGTCTAATACGGTAGGACTTTTTTAAAACTGACTTAGAAAATTAATTCACCCCTGGTAGCCAAGCACACAGGCTGCTGGGATCCATTTGTCAGAGAAAAATAGTGACTCTCTTGGCAGTATCCCCAGCTCTTGCTTTGAGGTCAGGACTCAGAGAAGGAGTGTCATGGGAATGGTTGGCAAACTTCCTGATACAGAAGGGTGGATTCCTGATGGAAAGGGAGCCTTAGGGCTGAGCCTTCTTGTGAGAGATATGCGTTACAAGTCTTGAGTGGGATTCTGTTGGTGTGTCCTGTTGGACTGAGTGTGTCTCGTATTCAGTTCTAGTTGAGCACCTGTCTTCATTCCTGATTTAAAAAAAAGCATTAAGTGAAGTTTGGGCTTGACTGTTTACATAGCCTCTGGTGAACACATTTCTAAAGATATAATTCCTGTTTTGCTGTTCCTGGAAATAATAAAAACAAATCTGATGTATTTGAATACAAATTGAAATGGTCATTAGAAAAATATAGTAGAGCTCATGGCAAAATGGAGGAGGGAAAACAAATATAGGTTTGGTGATTTTAGAATTGGGAAGCACAAATTCCAGGAAAAGGAGTTTCTGTTAGTAAACATAGTTAAATTTCTAGGTAAATTACTTGGGAAAACAGTGGGATTGCCTTCTTTGGGCTCCTTAAGAACAGACCTTCATCTGCTTGGAATAGATGAGGGAAGCCTGCCTACAGTCAGGGAGACTGATTAGGTAACCACTAGTCTCACGCCATACCTTTAAAAAATTTTTAATTAAAAAAAAAATTAGGGCAGCTATAGGTTTACAGAAAAATTACGTGGAAAGTAGAGAGTTCCCATATACACCCCACCCAGTTTTTCTGATTAACATTTTGCGTTAGTCTGATACCTTTGTTACAACTGATCTTATATTATTATCATAATTATACTATTAATTATAGTCCATAGTTTACATTAGGGTTCACTCTTTGTATTTCTGTGCTCTTTTCCTGATAACTTATATTAAAAACTGAAATTTCCCATTTTATCCACTTTTAAGTATACAATTCAGTGGTTTTCATTACAATCCCAAAGTTGTGTCCCCATCAACATCAACCATTACTAAAACTTTTCCATCACCCCAAACAGAAACTCCATACTAATTAAACATTAACTCCCCATTCCCCACCACACCGGACCCCTTGTAACCTGTATGCTAGTGTAGTTTGTGACTTTATGAGTTTCCATATTCTAATTCATGTAACTGAGATCATACAGTATTTGTCTTTTTGTGTCTGGCATATGCTGTTTTTAAGGTTCATCCATGTTGTAGTATGCATCAAACTTCATTCCTTTTTACAGCTGAATAATATTCCATTGTATGTATATACCACATTATGTTTATCCGTTCATCAGTTGATGTATACTTGGGTTGCTTCTGCCTTTTAGCAATTGTGAATGATGCCACTGTGGACACCAGTGTGAAAATATCTGTTTGAATTCCTGCTTTCAGTCCTTTTGGGGATATATTTATAAATGGGATTGCCAGGTTTATTTTAATAGTATGCTTAATTTTCTGAGGATTTGCCAAACTGTTTTCTACAGCATCTCCACCATATTAAATTCCCACCAACAATATATGATGGTTCCTTTCCAACTATCCTTTCCAACACTTGCTATTATTTTCCATTTTTTAAAGGTGTCACCATTATAGTGGGTGTGAAATTATATTTCATTGTGGTTTTGATTTGCATTCCCTGATGGCTAATAATGTTGATCATCTTTTCATGTATCTATTGGTTATTTGTATAACTTCTTTGGAGAAATGTCTAATCAGGTCTTTTGCCCATTGTAAATTGGGTTGTTTGTCTTTTTGTTGTTGATCTATAGGATTTTTTCATATATTATTTGTATTAAACCCTTATTAGTTATGTGGTTTCCAAATATTTTCTCCCATTCTGTTGTCTTCTTACTTTCTTGATAAAACCTTTCATGTACAAAAGTTTTTAATTTGGATTGTCCCATTTATCTATATTTTCTTTTGTTGCTTGTGCTTTTAGTGTGAAGTCTAACAAACCATTGCCTAACACAAGGTCCTGGATGTTTTCCTGTGTTTTCCTCTAGGAGTTTTATAGTTTTCATTCTTCTTTTACATCTTTGATAGATTTAAAATAAGTTAATTTTTGTGTATGGTGTGAGGTAGGGGTCCACTTTCATTATTTTACATATCACTATCCAGTTTCCCAGTACGGTTTGTTGAAGAGACTATTCTTTCCCCACTGAGTGGACTTGGCACTCTTGTCAAAAATCAGTTGAGTGTTGATGAGAGGGTTTATTTTTTAACTTTCAGTTCATTTCCATTGGTTGATATGTGTGTCCTTGTACCAGTACCATACTATTTTTTTTAAACAAATCAATTTTATTGATACATATTAATATAGCATAAATCCATCCAAAGTGTACAATCAATGGTATTCAGTATAATATCATAGTTGTGCATTCATCACTTCAATCATTTTAGAACATTTTCATTATTCCCATAATAAAAAAAATTCTTAAAAACAAAAACAAAACAAACAGTGCTCATCATCTCTCAATCTCTTTATGCTTCCCCTACTGTACATAGCTGCTGTTCTGTTTCCTTCTCTCTAGTTTATTTGTACTTATATTTTGTAAAAACAGCCTTATGTATGCAATACCACCCATATTCATATTTTACATGAGGTTTCACTATGTTATATAGTCCCATGTTATATTTTTTAGTTTTCCTTCTAGTAATAAAAAATGTGCTTAGGATTTCCCTTTCAGTCACTGTCATACCCATATAATAGCTCAGCTAATCACAAACACCATGATGTGCTCTCACCATTTCCATTCATTTCCAAAGATTTATAAACAACCTTTTAACCAATTTTGCACAGATTAACCATTAGCTTTCCATTCCCTACCATCATTCTATTTTCTGGTGACCCATATTCTAATTATTAATTCTATGAGTTTACATAATATATTTAGTTCATAATAATGCAGTCATACAGTATTTGTCCTTTTGTGTTTGGCTTGCTTCACTCAACATAATGTCCTTCAGGTTCATCCATGTTGTCGTATGCTCCACATGTCATTTCTTCTTACCACTGTATAATATTCCATCGAGTGTAGACAACACAATTTGTTTATCCATTCATCAGTTGATGGACCCCTCGGTCGTTTCCAGCTTTTGACAATCATAAATAATGCTGCTATGAACATCAGTGTGCAGTCTGTTCGTGTCTCTGCTCTTAGTTCTTCCAGATATATACCTAGTAATGGTATTGCTGGGTCACATGGCAAATCTATATTCAACTTCCTTAGGAACTACCAATGGTATAGTAGCTGTACAATGCTATATTCCCACCAACACTGAATTAGCATTCCTATCTCTCCACATCCTCTCCAACATTTACAGTTTTCTGACTTTTTAATAGTGGTTAGTCTAATAGGTGTGAAATGATATTGCATTTTAGTTTTGATTTGCATTTCCCTAATTGCTAATGATGTTGAGTATTTTTTCATGTGTTTCTTTGCCATTTATATTTCTTCTTTAAACAATTGTCTCTTCAAGTCTTTTACCCATTTTTTAATCGGGTAGTTTGTCTTTTTATTGTTGAGCTGTATGATCTCTTTATATATCATGGATATTAAACCCTTATCAGATATGTTGTTGCCAAATAGTTTCTCCCATTGAGTCAACTGCCTTTTCACCCTTTTGACAAAGTCCTTTGAGGTGCAAAAGTGTTTAATTTTTGAGGAGGTTTGATTTATCTAATTTTTCTTTTGTTGCTCGTACTTTGGGTATAAAGTTTAAGAAACAACCACCTACCACAAGATCTTAAAGATGTTTTCCTATAGTTTCTTCTAGGAGTTTTAAGGTTGTTGCTTTTATATTTAGGTTCTTGATCCATTTTGAGTTAATTTTTGTATAAGGTGTGAAATAGGGATCTTCTTTCTTTCTTTGGATATGACTATCCATTTCTCCCAGTACCATTTCTTGAATAGACTGTTCTGGCCCAGCGGGTTGGGCTTAACAGCCTTGTCAAAAATCACTTAACTGTAGATGTGAGGGTCTGTTCCTGAGTTCTCAGTTTAGTTCCATTGGTCAGTGTGTCTGTCTTTATGCCAGTACCATGCTGTTTTTTTACCACTGTAGCTAAATAATATGCTTTAAAGTCAGAAAGTGAGAGTCTTCCAACTTTGTCCTTCTTTTTAAAGACATTTTTGGCTATTCAGGGTCCCTTACCCTTCCAAATAAATTTGATTATTAGCTTTTTGATTTTTGCAAAAAAAAAGCTGTTGGGATTTTTATTGGGATTGCTTTGAATCTGTAAATCATTTCAGGTAGAATTGACATCTTAATGATATTTAGTCTTCTAATCCACGAATGTACAATGCTGTTTTGATTACTGTGGTTTTGTAATAAGTTTTAAGATCAAGAAGTGTGAGTCCTCCCAACTTCATTCTTCCTTTTTAAGATGGCTTTGACTATTCAGGGTTTCTTACATTTCCATATAAATTTGATGATTGGCTTTTCCATTTAGCAAAGAAGGCTATTGGAATTTTGATTGGGATTGCATTGATTATGTAAATGGGGTAGAATTGACATTTTTACAATATTTAGTCTTCCAGTCTATGGACACAGAATGTCCTTCCATTTATTTAGGTTTTCTTTATTTTCTTTCAGCAATATTTTGTAATTTTCCATGTACAAATCCTTTACATCTTGGTTAAATTTATTCCTATATATTTGATTCTTTTAGTTGCTATTGTAAGTGGAATTTTCTTCTTGATTTCTTCTTCAGGCTGTTTATTGAATAGTGTATAGATAAACCACTGATTTTTGAATGTTGATCTTGTATCCTGCCACTTTGCTGAATTCATTTATTAGCTCAAGGATCTTTGTAGTTGATTTTTCAGAATTGCCTATATGTAGGATCATGCCACCTGCAAATAGGGAGAATTTTACTTCTTCTTTTCTAATTTAGATGCCTTTTATTTCTTTTTCTTTCCTAATTGCTCTGGCTAGAACTTCCAGTACATTTTCAAATAACAAGAGTGTTAGTGTGCATCCTTGTCTTGACCTGATCGTAGAGAGAAATATTTCAGTCTTTCACTGTTGAGTGTGATGTTAGCTGTGGATTTTTGATATATGTTCTTTATCATGTTGAGGATGTTTCCTACTATGCCTAGTTTTTTAAGTTTTTTTTTTTTTTTTTTTTTTTTTTTTTATCAGAAGGGGTGCTAGATTCTGTCAAATGTCTTTTATGAATCAAACAAGATGATAGGTGGTTTTTGCATTCCTGGGATAAATCCCACATGATCATGATGTAGAATTATTATTATTATTATTATTATTTTTAAAGATTTTATTTATTTATTCATTTATCCCCCCCTTGCTGCTTGTGCTCGCTGGGTCAGCTAACCACGCCGTGCGGGCGGGCTTGCCTTCACCAGGAGGCCCTGGGAACCGAACCCGGGGCCTCCCATATGGTAAACGGGAGCCCTACTGATTGAGCCACAGCCGCTTCCCGATGTAGAATTATTTTAATGTGCTGTTGGATTTGGTTTGCTGGTATTTTTCTGAGAATTTTTGCATATATATTCATGAGGGATATTCACCTATAATTTTATTTTCTTGTGGTAACTCTATCTGATTTTGGTATTAGGGTGATGCTGGCCTCATAGAATGAGTTGGGAAGTGTCCCCTCCTTTGGTGGCTTGGAATTATGTACCCCACCAAAACATGTCCTTAATCTTAATCCATTCCTATAGGTGTGAACCCATTGTAAATAGGACCTTTTAATGAAGTTACTTTAGTTAAGATGTGGCCCAAGTGAATCAGGATGGGTCTCAATCCTACTACTGGAGGCCTTATAGAGAAGGCCACAGAAAGAAAAGCCATTGGGAATCATTAGAAGCTGGAAGTCAAAAGAACCCAGAAAAGAAAGGTAGAGATGTTGCCTTGTGCATTGCCATTTGTTGAAAAAGCTAAGGACCAAGAATTGCTGGCAGCCAGCCCCATGACACCCCAGTCTTCAGGAAGAAAGTATCACCTTCCAACACTTTGATTTTGGACTTCTCTTAGCCTCAAAACCGTGAGTCAATAAATTCGTGTTGTTTAATCAAACTACTGATGATGTATTTTTTTATCAGCTGGGAAACTAAAACATCTGCTCTTTAATGTCTTGGGAACAGTTTGAACAGGATTAGTGTTAATTATTCTTGGAATGTTTGGTAAAATTCACCAGTGAAGTCATCTGGTGCTGGACTTTTCTTCATAGGGAGATCTTTGATTAATAATTCAGTCTATTTATTATTGGTTTGTTAAGATATTCTACTTCTTCTTGAGTCACTGTTGGTACTTTGTGTGTTTCTAGGAATACATTTCATCTAGGTTATCTAATTTGTTGGTGACAATTGTTCCTATAATCCTCATAATCCTTTTTATTTCTGTAGGGTCAGTGGTAATGTCTCCCCTTTCATTTCCAATTTTGTTATTTGCATCCTCTCTCTTTTGTTTTTTCTTTGTCATTCTAGCTAAAGGTTTGTCAATTTTACTGATCTTTTCAAAGAACCAACTTTTTATTTTATTGATTCTCTTTATTATTGTTTTATTCTCTAGTTCATTGATCTCTGCTTTAATTTTTAATTCCTTCTTTCTGTTCACTTTGCATTTAGTTTGCTCTTCTTTTTTTAGATATTCCAGTTGTGATGGTAGGTCTCTGACTTGAGATCTTTCTTGTTTTTTAATGAAAGCATTTAGAGCTATAAATTTCCCTTTCAGCCTTGCCTTTGCTGCACCCCATAAGATTTGGTGTTTTCATTTTCATTTGCTTCAAGATATTACTTAATTTTCCTTGCGATTTTTTTCTTTGACTCATAGGTCAAACCAAAGAATGTGTTGTTTAATTTTTATATATTTGTGAATTTTCCATTTCTCCCTCTGTTATTGATTTTTGGTTCTATTCCATTTAAAAATTTTTTAGCAACAACTTTAGTTCATAATATTTTCAAGTATTAATATAATGAACAGAAGTTTAATATCTTTGCCTACTACTCATTAAATTATTCTGCTTCAACAAACTCAGATCATTAGATAATCCTACATTTTAAACTTAACTCTTTTCAATAATAGGTAATTAGACAAAAGTCTGAATTCATGGTTGAATTGTGTGTGAAAAATTTCTTATTAGATGTTTTGCCCTTTCTGATATTCCTGATGTGAGCTACAGCTCAAGCTTTTTCATTTTGATTTTAGGATTGGTATTTCCTCAGTATGATAATTTTTAACACTGATAAATGTATTCAAAATCATTGAAGATGTACCTTTATTCATTACACAGAAAATGTTTTATACAATATATATAGCCTCATGTATATTAAAATTTTTGCTCTGTAATTAAAGGTTTTTTATGTTTATTTCATTGAATAACTTCTCCAGCAAAAATTGCCTGTTGTTCCCCTAGCATTCCCCTCTTGTAAAGACATTCCCCTCTGATTTCATGTTTTAATTGTTATTCCTACCTTTAATTGACAGAAGCACATTCACACTAGAAGTAAATCATTTGACTATCATATATGTGGGAAAGACTCCAGAAGTTATGTCCTTAGGTAACATGAAAGAACTCACACTGGAGAGAAGCCATATACCTGCCATATATGTGGGAAAGCCTTCAGTCAATGTTCTGCATTTAGAAAACACAAGAGTACTCACAGTGGAGAGAACCCATATGAATTATCATGTACGTAGGAAAGACTTCACTAATAGTTATCATCTTAGAAGACATGAGAAAACTACACTAGAAAGAAACAATGTGACTGCCACCTATGTGAGAAAGCTTTCAGTCAATCTTATGACTTTAGACAACATGAGAGAATGCACATTGGAGAGAAAACATACGAATGTCATCCATGTGAGAAAACCTTCACTCATTGTTCTGTCCTTATATGACATGTGAGAACTCACACCAAAAATGTTATGAATACAGAGCGGTCTTCAACCACAGCTCTCACCTTTAAATAAATGTAAAAACCCATCCAGGAGTTTAATTCTATGTAAAATTCTATGTGAAAATGCCTTTATTTATAGTTTATCCTAAAATAACATGCTTGTACTATAGTACTTGAAGGAATCCTGTATCTGTAGTTAACTGTAGAAGATCTCAGCTGAGCACCAGCCTTGGTGTGTACAAGAAAATTAAAGGTGAGTAGTCATTGAGGGCTTTTTGAAATTGTTTGATGACAAAAGGGTTTCTTTTCTGTGTGAGTTGATACATACTGAGTCAATATGGAGCTATGCGTGAAACTCTCTTCCAAATAATTTCATTCAAATTGATTCTTTCCAGTGTACAAAATCTGCTTTGACAGGAAGGTGATTATATCCTTCTTGTAGATATGTTGCATGGATATCTTTCTTGTTTTTTAAGGTCACTTTCCATACCTGGACTCTGGACATGGAGAAATCGTAATCCTTCTCGCCACAGTTCCTCTCCTCGCTCCAACTGGGAAGTCACATCTGATTTACAGAGTGTATACCCCAGGGCACAAGGTGATTGATATTCTCCAGCATGACATCTCTGAACACCTTTCTCGGGGTTGTGTCCAGCAGGGCCCACTATTTACAAGTGAAGTCTACAGCTAAATCTTTGAAGGTCACTGATTCCAGTGGTTGTATTGTCAGTATTTCAGCCATCAAATGTTTTCTTCTGGTTTTTCACAGTCAGACAGGCCAAGCACAAAGTAGGCAATGCCATTTCTACCTGAAGTCAGAACTAAAATAGACTGGAAAATACAGATAAGCCAAGGCTTTATTGCAGATGCTGTTAACTATACCTGAGAAAGAATCAATGTACTCTAATACAAGGCAATTGAAATGATTCAGGCTAATAAACAGAAAGAAAAAAAATGAAAAAATGAACATAGCCTAAGAGACCTGTGGGACACCATCAAGCATAGCAATATATGCATTATTGGAATCTCAGACAGAGAAAGAGGAATAAGGAATATTCAAAGAAATAATGACAGAAAACTTCCTAAATTTAACAAAAGACATGAATATGCACATTCAAGAAACCCTAAAAACCCCAAACAGAATAAGCTCACAAAGAACCACACCCAGACACATAGCATTCAAAAACTCCACAACTGTCTCCTCTGCCATGTCATTTTCTCTGTGAGTCCCCACCTACCAAGGGATATTCATGCATATTCATGTGATAGGGACTCAATGTCCTACTGATATGGCCCAATCAAAGCTTTAATCATCGTTTAATCAAGTAAGAGGGAAACCTCTAAATCCAATACAATCTAATATGCCCAGAGGAACAGACCAGTTTACAAACATAATCCAATATCTATTTTTGGAATTCATAAATAATACCAAACTGCTACACTTTCCTTTCAGTGAAGAACTCGCTTTAGCATTGCTTGAGGGCAGGTCTAGTGGTGATGAACTCCCTGAGCTTTTGTTTAATTGGAAATGTCTCAGTCTCTCCCTCATTTTTAGAAGACAGTCTCAAATGTGTATGAAATTACTTGTTGGCAATTGTTATCTTTCAGCAATTTAAATATTTTGTCCCACTGTCTTCTTGCATCTGTGGTTTCTGATGAAAAATTGGTATTTAATCTTATTGGTATATAGCACACTGCTTTTCTCTTGCAGCTTTCTTTACTCTCTCCTTGTCTTTGGCATTTGACAGTTTGTCTGCTATGTGTCTGGGTGTGGTTCTTTGTGAGCTTATTCTGTTTGGGGTTTTTAGGGTTTCTTGAATGTGCATATTCATGTCTTTTGTTAAATTTAGGAAGTTTTCTGTCATTATTTCTTTGAATATTCCTTATTCCTCTTTCTCTGTCTGAGATTCCAATAATGCATATATTGCTATGCTTGATGGTGTCCCACAGGTCTCTTAGGCTATGTTCATTTTTTCATTTTTTTTCTTTCTGTTTATTAGCCTGAATCATTTCAATTGCCTTGTATTAGAGTACATTGATTCTTTGTTCTGCCAGCTCTAAGCCACTGTTGAAACCCTCTAGGGAATTTTTCATTTCAGTTATTGTGTTCTTCAACTCCTGTATTTCTGTTTGGTTCCTTTTTAAAATTTCTCTTTTTATTGGGATTCTCATATTGTTCATTCATAATTTTCTTGATATCCTTTAGTTCTTTCTCTGTGTTCTTCAACATATTTATTTGATTTTTTGAGGATTTATTTATTTAACGGCATGTTGAGGATAATTTTTTGATCATATTGAGGATAATTTTTTCCTCAACATTTCTCCAATATTCTTATGCAGTCTAAACTGAGAATGCCATGTAAATGGATCACTGCAAAATGCAGTGATTTGTTTTTTTCTCTAATCAAAATGAGAAACAAACCAGTATGATCTCACTTCTAATTTTTGTAGGTTTACAGCAGTAAAAGTATTTTTGTTTCTCTGTATAAAGGTTAAAAATCATTTTTTCCATAAAATACAAGAGCAACCAATTTCACTATTGAGTAAAAGTAAAAACTGGGATTTTTTAAAAAAATTAGTCCCAAGTGGCATTTAGGAATTTAGTTGTAGACTGCTGTGCTGTCATCATGACAAACCAAAGTGTAGGGTTGGTTCTAGTTTTATTTCTGTTTTCTTTTCACTATCCAATGCTCATGGATTAAGTTCTGGAAATATTCCATTTGTAAGGCAGGAATCTTTTTGAATTACACCACGGGTACACTTTTTGGGTTGGATGCTGGAGGGTGAGGCACAGTTTGCCAGACCAATGTTGACTCCTGGTAGTCAATAAGGTCAAAATTTTTACCATCTCCTCCTTGGTATTCCATTCCCTGGAAATCTACTCAGTACCGCAAGATACCGCTAATTTCACCAAATCCTTTCACAAACTGGAATCCTTCTGGTGACTTATCTGTTCCAATTTCCAATGCAGCTCCAAATTTTTTATAGTTTTTATCAAACCATTCCAGCAAGGGCATCCTCTCAATCAACTCATGTTCCTGTGCTGTCTCTTTGTCTGTGAAATGAGATGTATTCTTCTCTTGTTCTGGAGTTAGATAGAGAATTTTATCTTCTTTTGTGCCTTGGCAATGGACAACATATCTCATTATACCTAGATTTTTATAGACTATTAGAATCTCTACAACTCCCATTTTCAAAGCCTTTAGTGTATCTTCAACTCCAAAACAGTAATTGCCTGTGTCCTAGATAATTTCATCAAAATACTGTCCTTTTAATTTTTTCTCTTGAATAAATTTCATGTTGGAGAGAATTTCAGTAGATAACTCCATAGCTTGGTTAAATCCATTTTCACCACTATAGGAGATATCAACTAATTTTAAAATTTTTGATTGCATCCTCTGATCAAGCATATCAGATTGACTTAGTTCAGTTTTAACATCAGCTGATCCAGCTAAAACGAGATCAGCCACATTCACTCTGTCCCCAGAAATAAACAGTTTCATGGCAGTCTCAGCTACTTTCTAAACATAGTTATCTTCTTTTTCCATTCTTAAACGGGCAAAATGCAAGGCAGACTGACTTCCTCTACTGTGTTTCTTTGGGAGATCCACAGTGAATCCACAGTGACTTCTCCTGTGTTTCCTTGGAGTGTGCCAAAAAATGCACCACTACCATCTATTACAGTGAAGCCAAACTTGCTGTAAGAGCCTCTGTATGGAATTTGTTGTCACACAAATACAATGATGCATTAATTGGTTTGAAAGGCTCAAGGTCAATGTTGACTTTCTTTTCCTTTCCTTCTTCTGTTGCAGTTGTTCCACAGTAAACAACCAGACCATTTGGAGGTACTTTGCTATAAAGTTTGAGTCTTTGTTGTACAGATGTAATGGCTTCCAGAACTGAAAGGCGGTTTACTCGTGACTTAATGTTAGATGCAGTTCCAAAAATCATCTGCTAACATTTTTGCCACTTGTGAAATCTGGGCTTTGGGAGGAACGATGAATGAAATCATGGTTGCACCATTGCTTGGGACTCATTCCTTTTCAAAAACAGTGGCTCTAAGCTGCATTTCTAAAGTGCTTTCCTCATCCAACTCTCTTCTGGGTCTAGAAAATGCAAATGTAATAAACTATTATTAATACCCAGAAATCCCAGAAAGCGGGAGTTGGCTAGTGCCTGCTTCTCCTCATCTGGTCATGTGGTGTGGGGGCAGCCATTCTGAGGGATCTGGGAACCAGGAGGACACAGGGGGTGGGTGTGGGGCAGTAGGGAATGGATGTGGTGCTCATCTGCAGGCCACCTCCAAGCTCTTGATGAGCTTCTTGATCTTCCAGATCTTGTTCCTGTCTGCAGCACTGGGATCATCCACCATCTTCTTGTCTCCTCCCTAAGGGCCCAGTCTTGGGTGGCAGTGGCTGCTTCTCCCCGGTGGCAGCTCCATGGCCTTGGCGGCTCTGATCTTGAGGATCATTTTTCGTAGTCTTTCTCTAGTATGTCCAAAGTCTTTTTCAGTGATGGTTTCTGGATTTTTATCTTATTTTGGATGGACCATCATTTCCTCTTTCTTTGTTTGTCTTGTAATCTTTTGTTGCACAGTGTACATTTTAATAAAGTGTTAACTCTGGGGTTTAGTCCCTGAGCTGTTTCTTCTATGTGTTTTATCCAGTTGGTGACATAGCAGACATTTCCTTAAGTGCCAGGAGCTGACAAAAACAAACAACCAAATGCAAAAAACACTTTTCACAGTCTTTGCACACTGCCCTTCTATCAAGAAGATCAACCCAAGTTGAATGTGAAGTGTAGGATCTTCTCCTTCTTTTCTGAGCCTGAATCTTGTCTTGGGCGTGTCCTTGCTTGTGACCTTAGGGGTTTCCCTGTTTACAGGAATACAAATGCCCCCTCTACTCCCTATGAAATAGACTTTCTTCCCCTTCTGTGCGCTCTGTTGTATAACTTACATCCTTTGCCCTAGGATGCTTTGAGTTAATTGTTTCTTATACTGCTTTAGCTGTCCTTACCCTGCTTCTGTCTGCAGGGCATATTCTGGGAGAGTGAGCCAGAGCTGAGTTTTCTGGTTCAGCCTTTCAGTTTGCCATCCCATAGATTGGCCCTGACATACAATATGTAATTGGAATTACTCTGCTTTCTCTGGAACAGGGCCAGAGACCCACAGTGGGAGCACAGATAAGGGGCCAGTAAAGATAAAATGGTGTTTTCTTAGTTTTGGCACTTGCTCAGTTATTGAAACCCTTTAACTGTTTTCTGGAGTTCTGAGGGAGGTCGTTACCCTGGGGTATCTTATGCCACCACCTTGTTTGACCAGAAGCCCACACCATACCTTTTTGATTCCATATTAAAGAATAGAGCTGTCCATTTAAATACGCATATTTAAAAATATTAAAGGAGCATATTTTTGGAGTCATACAGCTAACAAAATATTATATTGCTCTAACCCACTTAAGGGAACCTGCTTCTTAATGGCAAATGCATTCTGGCATTTGTTAGTATGCACCCACGGGTTTTGAATCAGGAAATCATCTTGTTGCTTAACCTCTTTTTTTTTTTGGCCTGTTACCTTTATTCCATTGCTGGCCTAAGACAGCCTGGTTTGGCATCCACTTCCAACTTGGCCTTGGTACCCCTGCAGGACATGGCATGTGAATCCCCTTGCCAGCTTGTCACCATGACTCGGAGGAGGGAGCATATCTCCTGCCCTCTGTTGGTCCCACTCTGGGCCCCAAGGAACTGAAAGGCCAGGACCACCTGGCACCATGTCCTTCAAAGCTCTACTCTGTCAGAGAAGAAAGAAAGATGCATTTATCTTTTAGGATTACTATCTATATTAAGAGAAGAACAATTTGAAAATTCTTAGTGCTTATGAGTAATTGTTTTCTAAAAAAAATTATCTTTTTTTTCTTTATATTTAAATTTGCAAAATATTGTTTTATCAAGGCAGGGAGTCAGGTACAGTAAACCTACTTTAAAAAAGTTTAGCTTTGGAAAGAATTCTAAATAAACACATGCCTGAACTTTACTAGTTGATCACAGCCATTTATCAGGATTTGCTGTTTATTTAAGGGGACGTGACATCAATATTCTCATTGCCTCTTGGCTGGGCCTTGAAGAAGCAGGAAATTCTGCAATCTTATCTCCTCACGCCATGAGAGTTCACCGAGGGCATATTTACCACAACTTCATTTATAGAAAAGAAAATCTTGTGAGAAATAAATGTTTCATATTTCATGATTACTCCGTTCACTGAAAATGAATATGGTAGTGAATCAGTCATCACCATCATGTCAGCACAGCCACCTTTATCACGTGCGTGATCTTGTTGGAGTCTGAAAACGCTCTCAGAGGTAGACAACGTTAGGCATCATTTATCCCCATTTTGCAGGTAAGGAAACTGTGGTCCAGAGAGGTTAAGAGACATAGCTAAGGTCTCACAGCTAGAAAGTGGCAGGTTCAGACTAGAAACCAGCTCTTTTGAAATCTGAGTCTGTGCTTCTGCTGCTGTGCCATTCTGTCTAACGATCTTGCTAAGTGATGAATCATCCTACTGCATGTCTGGTAACCATCCAGCTTTATCACCTCTTCACCTGCTGGTCGTGGTCTTTAGACTCTACAGAGACGAATCCAGCCTTATTAACACTGAGTATCCCTTGACCGTGTGCTGTGTTATGGTGACAGGGATTCGTCTGTCCTGCAGCCCTGGCAAGAAACAAGTTACCCCAGCCAGAAGAGGCAGGGACACAGGACCATCATCATCATTCCACTTGATTGTGGGTTTACGATTCATGGACCTTGTGTTCCTCTGCTAATGACTGTAGGATGAAACCAGTATTTCCAGGGAAATTAAGCCACCACAGGCAAAAGGAGGAAACAGATGGAAACAGATTTATAAACCATGGGTATGTGATGAGGATGATGATGGTATGTTTTGCTACGTCTTTTACTCCAGACCAGAGGTGATAAAACATGGCTTTACACTGGTGTGCTGATGCCCCCCGCACCTAGAAAGGCAAGTTTATAAAGGGCTGGTAAGAGCCTGGAGCTGGCAGCCAGTGGCATTCCAGTTCTCCTTGCTGAGTGTCCTCAGTTTTAACCCAATCTGCACGTCCTTGATATGCTCCTCTACTTTGCCCTGCTTTTCCCATTAGTAAAATGGAGATGATTTTGCTTTATCTCACCCTCCATCACAGGATGAACCAGTTTGGAGACATGAAGTGCCGAATGAGTGTTGCATAGACAAGACAATAACAAGCATCTCTGGCGACTTGGGCAGGTGAGTGGGAATATTTGGAAGAGATTGTTATCTGATATTTCATAGTATTTGATGAAACCTTTTCACATGGATCCATCCTTTGTAAGCCCCCAAACTATTATTCCTTCCTCTTCTTACAGATCAGGAAACGGGGACTCCTGCTCAGGTCATATCACTGTAAAAGGCAGAGTGGCTTCTGGGTTTTGACTCTGGAATACCTGCTGTTTCCCCCTCATGTCAGGCCAATGCTAAGTTTGGGGCTTTAATTTAAGTCTTTGGTTTGACCAACTGCTTGGGTGTTCGATTTCGATGTTTTCTATTGCTCTGCAGTATTGGAAGGGTTACCTTCCACTTTGTTGTTGTTGTTGTTGAGAGGAACAGCTCCCTGAATGGGATCTGAGCCCTGGTGGATCCCTGCATTGGGCAGAAACACAAGACCATAGATGCTTCTTGTGTAGCATCATCACCACTGCCAGAGCACAGAGTTTCTAATGTTTAAGGGCCTCATGGCCAGTATTGAAGCGGTACCTGTGGTTATCCCATTCCCTTAGGTGAGAGAGGTGAAGTAAGTGAGGTTTTGCTTCATGACACCCAAATCTTGGGATTTACCCTCATCTTTTGCTGTAATATTGTTTTTGTTTTTTTTAAAACTTTATTTTGTACACTTAATTGAAAATATAAACAATTAAAAACTAAAAGGTAAACACAGATGATTAAATACATACATTTCTCAGTTAAATGTACTGGATACTTATGATTTTTTTTTTTTTTTTGAATCATAAACAATATGCTACACAATATATTTGGTTCATAGTAACTCAATCACAAAGTATTTGTCCTTTTGTGTCTGGCTTGCTTCGCCCATCTTAATGTTCTCCAGGTTCATCCATGTTGTCATATGCTTTATGACTTCATTTCTTCTTACAGCTGCATAATATTCCACAGTGTGAATAGACCACAGTTTTTTTATCCATTCCTCTGTTGATGGACACCTGGGTTATTTCCAACTTTTGGCAATGGTGAATAATGTGGCTATGAACATTGGTGTGCAGATGTCTGTGTCACTGCTCTCAGTTTTTCTGGGTACATACCCTGTAGTGGTATTGCCGGGTCACGTGGCAAGTTTATTTTTCAACTTCTTTAGGAACTGCCAGACAGTCCTCCACAGGGGCTGTTTCAGCATTCCCACCAACAGTGAATAAGTGTTCCTATCTCTCCACATCCTCTCCAACACTTGTAGTTCTCTGTCTTTTTAATAGTGGCCATTCTGATAGGTGTGAAATGATATCTCATTGTAGTTTTGATTTGCATTTCCCTAATCATTAGTGATGTTGAGCATTTCTTCATGTGTTTTTTGCCATTTGTATTTCTTCTTTGGACATATGTCTTTTGCCCATGTAATACTGTTTATATCAAGAAAAAAATTGGAAACAATCTAAACATCCATCAAGAGGAAATGAAGATGGGGATGTATAAATTATGCATCATTAAAGGGAATAAGATAAATTTGTACATACAGATATGGAAAAATATCCAATTATTAGAATCAAGTAAAGAAGGGATGTATTTTTTACTATGATTCCATTTTTATAAGGAAAATATATATAAAATATATTTGTTATATATTTGTTTTATGAATAAAAGATTCTGGAAGAATATTCTTAAAACAAGGAAAATATCATAAGAAAATTTTGTCAGTGGTTAATTTGGGTAAATAGCCTGAGGGTAGGGAGAGAGACATTTTAACTTAGCATTTTATACTTTTCCATATTTTCTGAAATTCTAATGATAATCCTTATTGTTTCTCTGCCTAGGTCTCCTCATTTGTAAAATGGGGATAATAATAAATGGGGTTTGGGTTTATGACAAAAACCTTGGTGTTTTCCCTGGTCTTTCATTATAATATTAAAATTGGAAGCAATCTAAATGTCCAAGAGGAATGGCTTAAGTATCTCATAGGATTGTTAGGGGCTTGAATGAGTAATTACATATAAGGGCTTTGGATGATGCCTAGTCCATAATAAATAATACATGTTTGTTATTATATGATTTAGAGTTATTAGTAAGAGGAATACCTGCTTATGTTTGAGCCCTACCACAACCATATTCCTATAAACAGACAACACAGAACAAACTCAGGGCACCACTTCTAGGTCCATCCTCCCCTGAACCTTACTGAGAAGTGACAGAGGTGACAGAGGTGACAGCAGAACCTAGGCTCAATGATTCTGCCTGTCTCTTTCCCAGATGGCAGCTTCATTGTAAAGGATGTTGTGAAGATCGGGTGGAAGCCATTTTCAAAATGCTTATATGGGATGGAGGAATCACTGTCACCTGGTTTTTACCAATTATTAGCAATATCTCACACCTCTCTCCCATCAGCTAGAGTCCCCCATTTCACTGCAGTTGCTATCTGACAGAGCAACCCAAACTAGGAGGCGCTGTTACCATATGCCCTATTCTCCTCACCCTCCACACTTTGATACTTGTGAAAAGTCATCAGTCAAAATGATGGAGAAACCACTTAAATGCTTTTTTTTGTTTGTTTGTTTGTACCCAGGAACTTTTCTACTCATAGATATGAATGCAGCTCTTGGTGTACAAATTGCAGCAATTGCTTTTCCTCTTTTTCTTCTTCCCATTGCCTTTCCTCTAATAGGGACTGCCAAGGACATGTCCTTGCTTAATAGCAATTTCATTTACAAGACCTCCCCAATCTATTAGACTTGGAGCTCACGCAAGAGTTGCTGCTCTGTGTTTAAATGCAACTTATTAATTGCAAGATGCGCTACTCTTCCTCACTGCTTGGATTTTTAAGGAATGCAAATAGCATATTATTTCAAAGCTGGGAAAAGCAACCAAAGAAGTACCAAGAATTGTCATGATTGATTTTAGTAACTGTTAGAGCAAGGCATGCAAACACTCTAACTATGGATTTAATGGTGTCCTGTAGGAATCGGAGTTCTTGCTCTCCTATAGCCTGATGCATGGTTTTCTTTTTCCTTTTTTAAAATTATAATTTTAAAACTTGACTGTCCATCTGCAAACCAGCCACCATTTCCTATCACCAGTAGCATATTTCGGCATTCCCTCCTGTGAGCTTAGGAAATGCAAACCCATTTGACTATCAGCCTAACAAAACAAAAGAAGAAATACAAATATGTTGTCCGATATATATTATGCACAAGAACTTTGAGGCCAATTGGGTAAAAATTGTCCGATTACTCAGGGGGTTTCCCATGTATTTGACTACATGACTCTTGGGGGGATCAGGATCGGAGCAATTGCAAACTACTTTTGAAGACCACATGAAATAAAGAAGTTTTAGAGGTGAAGGGCTCTTCTTACCTATGAATCTCTCTACCACTCCCCTGATAAACAGCCATCCAGATTCTGTCGGAACAGTCACAATGCAGTGAAGGGCCTCATGGACTTCTGGGTGGTCCACCCTCAGCTATGCAAGCAGCTCTAATTGTTACGTGGTTCTTTATATCTGCAGCCAGGGGTCCTGTTTCTTCTCACTGGCACCACAAAGAGTTAGTACTTGCCCTGTTTGATGTAGGAGCTCTTCTCATGTGGGGAGATGGCGTTTCCATGGTAAGTATCTAAGTCTTTTTGACTGTTCTTAACAAGACAGGACTTCCAGACCCTTCACCATCTTCTTTATTCCAATCCATTCCTGGCCCAAGTTTGTCATGGCCCCTTAACAGCTGTGCTTTGAGAAATATTGAAGCAGAGGACAGGGAATTATCTTGTCCTCTCTCTTTTTTGAGTCTGGGAAGAAAACATTTCTAACTGTAAATAGTAGAAGGGATCCATTAAAAAAAAACAAAACACTTTTAGGCAAACTAAACTTCTAAAAGTTCTGTTTGTCTAGTAATAAGAAAGTACTTAGATTTCTTATTAATTTTTTTTTATTATGGGTAAAAATCAAAATTCTCACAATACATACAAACATTTGCAAAATGATATATAAATATATATGCATATATGTGTATTTGCTTACAAAAATGTTATTTATTTATTTATTTTTTTTTTTTAATTCTTCCATTTATTTTTTTTTTATTTTTATTTTATTTTATTTTTTATTATGGGTAAAAATCAAAATTCTCACAATACATACAAACATTTGTAAAATGATATATAAATATATATGCATATATGTGTATTTGCTTACAAAAATGTTATTTATATATATATATACACACATATATATATATATTTTTTTTATATTATGGGTAAAAATCAAAATTCTCACAATACATACAAACATTTGCATAATGATATATAAATATATGTGCATATATGTGTATTTGCTTACAAAAATGTTATTTATATATATATATATATACATATATTTTAAGAGGTGCTTAGATTACCTAAAATATTACACGGAACCCACTGGAATTCCCATGTTGCCCACCTCCCACACCTCCCACCACATCCCACACAAACATCTCCCACAGTGTGGCCCACCACCCTCTATAAACTTACACATCCTGGAGCCTTGCCACCAACCATAGACCACAGTTCACACTGTAGACCACACTCTCTCCCACTCAGTTCTGAGTGGTGTGTGCTGATTTAAAATGGCCTACATCCATTGCCACTACAGTACTCAGGACAACCTCCAACTCCCAAAGAAGCCCCTGTATTTCAACTGCTCATCCCCTCCCTACCCAAAAACTGTCAAGTGGCCACTGGCTCCACCTCATTGTTATAATTTCTTGCATTGCTAGAATCACCATATGTGAACAAGAGAATACCATCAAGTCCACTCTAGTCCATAGTTCTTCCCCGAATCCAGAGGCGACTGGGATGGTGATGTCCACTCCAACTCCAAGTGAGAGAGGGCTTATATCCCATGGATATGGTGGGTGGGATGATCCTGCCTGCAGATGCAGGCCCTCTCCATTCCCTGGGATGGCCATTTCCCATCGTTGTCTCCTCACCAGGTGACTTGGGTACACATATATTTTAAGAGGTGCTTAGATTACCTAAAATATTACACGGAACCCACTGGGATTCCCATGTTGCCCACCTCCCACACCTCCCACCACATCCCACACAAACATCTCCCACAGTGTGGCCCACCACCCTCAATGAACTTACACATCCTGGAGCCATACCACCAACCATAGACCACAGTTCACACTGTAGACCACACTTTCTCCCACTCAGTTCTGAGTGGTGTGTGCTGATTTAAAATGGCCTACATCCGTTGCCACAACAGTACTCAGGACAACCTCCAACTCCCAAAGAAGCCCCTGTATTTCAACTGCTCGTTCCCCTCCCTACCCCAAAAGTGTCAAGTGGCCACTGGCTCCACCTCATTGTTATAATTTCTTGCATTGCTAGAATCACCATATGTGAACAAGAGAATACCATCAAGTCCACTCTAGTCCATAGTTCTTCCCCCAATCCTGAGGGGACTGGGATGGTGATGTCCACTCAAACTCCAAGTGAGAGAGGGCTTATATCCCATAGATATGGTGGGTGGGATGATCCTGCCTGCACATGCAGGCCCTCTCCATTCCCTGGGATGACCATTGCCCATCGTTGTCTCCTTACCAGGTGACTTGGATGAGTCCATTGAGCTGTAGGGTAGGAGTTGCAGCTCCACCTAGATTTCATGCACACCTGGCACATAGGTAGGCGGGAGGCTCCAGTCTCTGGAAGTATACCTAAAAACTCCAGCATCACATATAGGTTTGAATAGAAGGGACTGGTGAACCATGTTCAGGGAGGACTTATTTGAGTCTAATTCTGTCACTCTCAGGAGCACAGATTCCAAAATAGAACCCACTGATAAGGCATCAGTCTCTGGGGCTATCCCCCCTTATATAGGACCAGGGTGTCTCTGGAGCTCTCAGGAACCCCAATGAGTGGGGTGATAGGCACTTAGATGTTCTATGAGCTCCTACTGAGGTGTGCATAAGAGTTACCTCTGGGATGACCTCCCGACTCTCTTTGAAGTCTCTTAGCCACTTGAACTCATTTGTCTTTACCATTTCCCCCTTTTATTTAAGGTCTTTTTCCAGTTGTGTTGCCAGTTGGCACTTAGTATTAATCCCTCGTTGCCAGGGAGGCACATCCCTGGGAGTCATGTCCCACGTTGGGGGGAAGGTAATGCAATCATATGCTGAGTTTGGCTTAGAGGGAGGCCACATTTGAGCAACAAGGAGGCTCTCAGGTGGCAACCCTTAGGCACCCCACAACTGCAGGCTAAGTCTCATTTACAAGAGCAAAGACTCACAAGGGTAGTCATCAATAAAAAAAAAAAAACATCAGTGGGTCATCCTATTTTGACAGGCACTGTCCCTACACTCAGAGGACTATTGCTGCTCCCTTGGAGACTGTGGCAGAGCTCTCCAGGCTAGGAATTCAGATTCCCTCATTTATTGTGTGATTATCCACCCATCGTGACCATGCCCCATCCCCTGATCCTTTGAATGATTTTGTATATCTTTCATGTATATTCGGATGAACCAATCCCCATGAAAACCCCCCCCCAGACACCCCCCCCAATAATCCCCCGCAGTACCCATTGTAACCCTTCTGTGATCCAAATCCTCCATGAACATTTAGTCCATAAAATAATCAAATACACTTACTAGGAAAAAGAAACAAGTGTGATAAGCTTACAAGCAAGAGACAAACATAAGGAAACTCAGGGGAAAAAAAAAAAAAAGAGAGAGAGAAGGAAAAAAAACAAATAAACAAAGAACAAAACAAAATAAAATATAATTAGTGGATTGGGACATTCAAAAAATGGGCAAAAA